>UELX01000122.1:0-127026 GCA_900480035.1 Eupelmus urozonus | reverse complement strand
GGGGGGGGTGGGGGGGGGGGCTGATCTTTGCGCGGCGCTCGCGACGCGCGCTCTGCGAAAACGTCGAAATTGGGCCGAGCTCGTTCGAGCGAAAAACTAATCTTGGGGGGATAGAGTTGTGCGAGCAGGAGAGAGAGAACCAGTTGATGGCGCTGCAGGGAGGAGTAAAGGAAGAGCAAAAGAGAGAGAGAGAGGGAATTTTAGAAGATTTTTATAGGGACTCGGGAAAATGGGTTTCGCTTCTATATTTTGGCGTTGCGTGGCTGGTTGCTGTTGTATTTTAAGTGAAAATGGCGTTGGGTTTGATAGGATTAAAAGTAGATTTATTTAAAAATATTGCTTTCGATGTTGTTTGCGCGTTATTTTAATCAAAATTTGATTTTTATATTTTTTATAAATAAAGTTCGATATAATCAAGTCAAGCTTAAAAGATTTTCCAAGGTGTTATCACTGAGAGTTATGCGTAAGAAGCAAAGCAACTATTGAAGGCACCGTTTCTACCACATTTTATGGTAGAAAATAAAGCTCCAAAACTTTATTCCTTTTAATCTGTTTCGATTCCACTATTTTGCTCTACTACGAACAAGAAAAGGTTTCAGTCGTTGAATCAAGGATTTTTATGAGAGGTCTCTTCTAAGACCAAATGATGTAGAAAAATACTTCCAGTTTGATCTCATATTACTTCTATTTTTAAAAACATGTTAAGCTATACTTTATGTTAGCCCAATGATATACAATTTCTAATTTAGTTGTATTGGTCCTGATCAAATTTTTATATAATCGACTGTTACAAAATGCTAGTGAATCGTAAATATTACTTAAAGATAGTCTAAAATTATCAATTTATTTTTAATGCCACATCTATTGGATTAATATTTTAAGTTTTCAGAATCTTTGTTATATCATGTTGAAATATCATGTAAAGTTACGAAATTACACATTTATCTATAAATTTTAAATTTCACTTCAAGAAAAATCTCCATTTTCTAACTACGCACGTTGTATTTGAGCTTGAGACTAAAGTAAACGAAGCAGTAACCAAGCCGGAAAATTCGATCCGGAAATTTCGGAAACAAACCATTCAAAACGACGAACGAGCCGAAACTGTCCGGTGCCGCGCAAAAAAGAAAAAGCCCCTCTCTCGAAACACTCGCTTTTCGCCTCCATTTTTTCGACACCGCGCGCGACTCCCCCGGCGTAAAATCGCCTCGTCGAAGTTTAAATATCGCGCTCGCTCCAAATTAACGCGCCGAAAGGGATTACACGGCTCTCGCCGCGCGCACGCGGAAAAACGAAGCTCCAGCGCGCGCTGGGAATACGAGCGAAGGGTTACTCGCTGCAGCAGTAGAGGAATCGGTTTGTCGAGAGAGAGAGAGAGAGAGAGAGAGAGAGAGCGAGTGCGCACCCGCGCTCGCTGAATTTCACCGAGGACAAATGATTTAGACGACGCCAGCGCGCGAGAGCGCGCTTTTGTAAAATATTGCCCTTGTCTCTGCTCTGCCGCCCCTTCGAGTTTCGTTGCGTTCTTCCTCTCTCGCTCGCTCCCTGCTCTTAACAATTATGTACGCGAAAATGAACCGCAGATCTATGGCCGGCTATTTTTTTCCGCCGGGTTGTATTTTTGGGAGAATTTCAATGGATGGCGCCAAGTTTTTTATTAAACTGTGTAAAAAAGTTATTTATTTTGTTTGTGTGAGTGTATTTTTGTTCAGATATATGTGTACTTTTTTAAGTGAACTTAATTTAAGGAATGAAAGAATATTTTAAGTCATGTTATAATTATCAGGCTGAGTGCACGATCAATAAATATATCTGCACATAATGCTGCTGTTTGTTATTTGTAATTCTATACAGTTACAAGTCAGTGGATATCAGAAGAGAGGAATTTAAATCCTCACTTCATATTTGATGTATGAATTATGTATTATCTATCCATTACTTATTTATCGATAAATACATCTACAGGTTAATAATTAAATGGAATTTGTTAAAAAAAAATATACGGAAAAGAATGAAAAAATGTAAAATCGTGCTTTTTAAAAATCTGTTCTGCATCATATTTAACATTTGTAAGCATTGTATATTAACGTGCACTCAAAAAAATCTTGGGAAGTACAACATATTAATTTGTTATATTTACGAATTGACTTTGGCATCCAGGACCTAACGAATTAATTGGTAAAGGCTACAAAGTGTATTTTGTTAAAAAATGTTGTCTTTAAAACCAAGTCTATCTTATGACTATTTTGACGAAATTTTAGAAGTTTTGACTTTTGAAACGTAGATTTTAGAATAATTCAAAAATCTATAGTTCAGATTTGTAAGGTAATACGCACAAATTAATTAAAGTTTTGACAACTTATTTCTTATGGAGTATACATATAGAACTCAAATCAATGATAGAAGATTCCTTTCATACTAGTTTTGTGAGGGCGGTATATTCCCTGAAATCCTCGGTACTCTAAACATGGTAATGAATAGCTAAAATTTGAGACCATTTTCTACGCTATGGAATGGATAGTTTCAACCCTGATTAAAGTCTGTGTGTTACCTCAGAAAAATGCATTTCCATTTAAAAGTTAAACATTTAAAAAATGTACTCATATAAATGCATTTTTGTTAACTTGTTTAGTAGTCACAAACTATTACCACAAGAGATTACAAAAAGCTATAAAATAATTTTTACTGAAAGATTCGACAATAAGATAATGTACAAACTAATGTGCAATTGTCTTTTTAGTCGCTAATAATTTAAAGTGGACAATTCAAATCTCTAATTGTCTGAAACCGTCTCTAAAGGGAGTACTTTTATACTCTATTGTTTGTTGTTCATTAAATGTAACTTGGGAACAATTTATTTTTATTTTTAGAATATACTTACGAAATTTCAGTTACATGTATTGTTGAATATTTAAGGCATATTCTATTACACCTAATACAAAAAGATATACTTTAAGGGGGGAGGGGGGAGGTAGAGTCTAGAAGGTAAAAAACAGGAGTATTATTGTGAATTTATTTGGACGCAACGGTAAAAGTTTATATATTAAATATTTATATAAACTATGATTATTAACAAATAAAGAATATTTTGTGAAATTTTTGTTTAATAAAATTAAGAATGGGTTGCTGACGGAGCGTTATTGAAAATTCCTTCTAAAAAAGATGAGCCACAGTGAACATGATAACTCGTGAACGGATTATCTGAAATCAAAAAATGAAGTACATTTGATTAGAAGAATATTTTTTCCCAACCCCAATATTTTTTTCTTTATTTTGATGAGGAAATGAAGCAAAACACCGATTTTAACTTAAAAATTTTGCCATTTTGTGACTGGATCTCGGAAAAAAATATATATGCTCTGAATTTGAACAAAATTTTGGAACATCCATGAGTGATCTACATTAAAAAATAAATAATAGAATTATTAATTAAACGTCATCACAATTTGAAATGACCACTGAAAAGTAAAATGATGCACTTATATTCCAAATCGATATTTGATGTGTGCAAGTGCGCCTTTGAAAGTTTTGCTTCTCTTTTCTCGACGAGGCGCAAAATTGACTTTCCTTTTGCATTCGGTTTTGCAATACCTCACATAAACCCCGGTTTTCTTCCTTTTTTATTTTTGTTTTTTTCGCCCAATCACGTTCGCGTATCGCTTCTTCGTAGAAAAAGCTTTGTGATAGCGAGAACACGCAGTGCTGTACACCCACGCGAGTTTAACGAGTTTTAGCGCTTTGAAATGGAATTCGTTGTTTGCTTGCGGCCAGTAGTGGCATGTAAAAAGGAGGATAAAACGCGTGTTGTCGATATATTGAAGAAATACTGCGTTGAAACTTCGTTTGCACCAATCGCTGAAAACAATGATACACATATTATAATATTATTTTACTTTGGTTAATTGTTTTTATGAAGGACGCATGCCTTTTCAGGACATTTAATTAAAATTAAAATAATTATTCTGAATCGAGAGCAGACAATTCAATATTAGCAATATTATCATTGGCAATACTTTGACTTCTTCAAATGTGAACTGTAATTAATTCTATCGAAATAAAGTGAATGGTTGCTTGCACTGCGAAAATAATGAAAATTATTATAAATTTGAAGTGCATTATTCAATAAACTTAAGTTTGTAAATATTCTTAGTCAGATTCGAATTATAATTTTTAATCTGCCCTCAAACATTTGTTCAAACAGAATAAAAAGTAATCCGCGTCCTTAACACAATCAAATCGAAAAGCTTGAATTTTAAAATAACGTACAAATATACCACTCAGCAAACAGGAGGCAATGAAGCGTTTAGTGCCTCTCTAGCCATCCAGCTTCTCTCCTTTATACACACACTTCCTACCTAAAGTATTCGCAACTCAAACACTCCTGAAATTTTGCGCTCGCACCGCCACCCACGCTCATAATATTAATTTGCGCGTGCGCCATCGCAATGAAGCTTCCCAAGTAAGAAGGAAGGAAGACTCTCTCAAGCAGAGTACTCGCTCGCGCTCATGAATGTTTCATATCGAGACGAGGAGTTGTCCTTTGCGAGGATTTCTCCAAACTGCCACGAGTTTTGTTACTCCTGAGAGTAACACTGCTTTCTCTCTCTCTCTCTCTCTCTCTCTCTCTCTCTCTCTCTCTCCACTCTCTCCTCCCTTCTCTCTCTTTCGCGCACACGTACTTATGCATCGAGTCGTCACGAAACCAGAGATGAGGACGAGAGAGAGGAGAAAAAGAGAGGAAAGATAAAAGGAAGAGAATAAGTGAAACGAGAGGTGCACCGAATATCGGAGGACGAGAGCATATAAAGGGCCATTGTATTAATTCAATTGCAGTTATCTGCGCGCTCGCGTTATAAGGTCGGGGTATGAATGCGTTTTGCGGATTTTGTGTAACTCACGAGCGAGAGAGATACGCAGCATTCATGGAAAAAAGTAGTGAGAGAGATAGAGAAAGAGCGAAGGCTGCGGCGAAAAGAGAGATATTCGATGCAGTCAGTCGTTCGGTTTAACGGGCCTTTTGGGCTTTAGTCTGTGTTCGCCTGCACGTATGTACGCAGGTATATATAGGCGAGGTAATCTATCGGGCCGCGACTTTCTCTCCTTTTTTTTCTCTCGCTCGTTCGTTTTGGCTACATACAGGTATACCATATGGGAGAACAGTAATCCAGGGGTTGTGTTGGCGATACACGGCAGTCGAAGTTTAACGGATTGCGGCCGCCGCTGGAGTGGGTTAATTTTTCAACGGCAAGCGACGCGATGGGCCATGTAGATGATGCAAATTAACCTACCATGTACTTTGGGAAAGGAGAAAATGAAGGGAAGTTTAGGAGCTATGGATGCAAATGAAGGAAATTGAAAATTTTTTGAATTTGTGGGAGGATTTGTCTCCGCAGTGCGATGCAGTGTAGTGGTATTTACTTAGTTTCCATTCGTTTATTGAATCTAGAAAATTTATGACATTTTTTACGATATATTTTGTACAGTTGTTGTGCACACAAGATATTAAAAATATTTAAAAATACTTACACGAACATAGTTGTGAAAGACTGTATTTCTATATAGGGATTATATCTATAGGTAAAGCTCTACAATATGCACTTACTTCCTATCGATTTCAATTTTGAAAATAAACGTTTTACGTAATAATTGATGTGTTGTATTGAATGAGTTTCCAATACTTCACATTTACTCTATCTTTATTGCCTTTTGTTCTTTTTTCAAATAAAAGACACTTGAAATCCAATAGACTTTGTAATTACATCTGGAAATTCAATAAATTCTCTCGAAAAACAATACATTTCCACTTATTTGTGCAAAAAGAAATCTGAAAAATAAATCCACAAAGAATAGAGTGATTTAAAATCCATCAGAAACTCAAATGCGAATACTGTTAAAAGTGCGTAAGTGCGCACGATAAAACAATGTTCAATAAGAGGAACAAAAAGGATGTACAAAAATTTCTGCTTAATCTACACAGCACTTTTACAAAGCGGGCCGTGAAAAGATTTCAATTTTTCTCCCAGTTTTGGAATGCAACAGCAAAAGTACAATGGGCCAATTCGATTTCTCTTAAAAGCATTTATACGTCCAAAAAACGAATAAAAAATATGCGTATTTGAAAGCAGTTAGAAAGAGGACCGAACTCACTCGAAATTCCATTTCACGCGACGCTCATTCCGCTTCACTGCGCTACCACTATTTTTGAGGGATGCTAACTCGAAGTACTGTTTTGTGGCCCACTAACCCAATAAAAAAATGAAACGAACTAATCTCCCATCGGCTGCCGAAAAAGCAACTAACTCTCAATCACCGCGCAACAAAAGCTCGCACATATTCCATAGAATCCGTTTTCATTCATTTTCTTGTAAAGTGCTTACACACAGGTATATGCACAAAACACGTGCGCACCTCAGCGAGCTTGTGCAATCTCAATACACACAGTCGAAGCCACCCGTAGCCCGCAAAAGTCAGTACAGTTGGTAAAAACGTTCGATTTCAGCAATGCAACAATGCCCGAAACAGCGACATGAGAAAACTTTAATTAGCCAAAGCACAGCCGAGACACCAGCGTGACCGACCCTCGTGCAGGTTTCTCAGCCTGCCACTGCATTTCGTAAACTCCTCAAAAGGCAGCGACAACAAGGTACGTAGCGCCTTGCAGCCAAAAGAGAGAGGGGAGAGCTCGTCTCCTCTTTTGCGCGAACCCGAAGCAGCAGCGCGCCGGCGCGCTCGGAAATTAACATGACAAGTGTACAATCAAGCCGGTTTCGCTAACGAGATCGGCCGAGTGAGCCCCCACGCTCTCTCTCTCTCAGCGGAGATGGCAAATTGCCGTCGCGGAGGCTAAAACCGCGCGCGCGACAATAAAGGCCCAGGGGACGTGTATACGCGCGCTCTCCTCTCTCACGGCTGCCGGCTTCGAAAGAAAAAAAAAGAGGATCTAGAAATCCAATCGTGATGCAGCCGGCATATACATACACTTAGACGTAAGCAGCCGGCGACAATACGTCGTGGAGGGCCGCGCTTGTAAAGTGGCTGGCTTTGCAAATGATCGCTGCCGGCTTGGTGAAAGTGTTGTGTTCCAGTTCCCGTTGCGCATTTGTATCGGCCGTGCCAAGGGCCTCACGGCGGCTTTTTTTCCGCGGGTGTCGCGGAAAACTATATCGTCCGGAGGAGTCGTGACCGGCGCGAAATGAGATTGCGCCGAGGCTGAATGCAGACTCGCCAGGGGAGCCAGGCTCTCTGAGAGAGTGAAACGAGAAATGAAAGTCGCTCTCGGAAGGGTCTTCTCGCTCGCGGCGGCGCTGGGGATAGATGGAATTTAGCCGCGCTGCCTGTGTAGTTTGCGATATATATTGTTGTGGCTTCGGTTATGCTCGGATTTATCGAGCGAGAGTTTGAGAGATTGGATAAATGGTGGGCGGGTTGCGCGAGTCTGTATACTTCGGGCCGAGGATTGAGTAGAAAGCGAGTAATGTATGCAAAAGTGATATGCAAGCCGATTGGATAGCGGAGCTTGTGCTGATAATTGGAGAATGCTTTTAATAGCCTATATTTTTGAGTGTATAATGTAAACACGCGGCATTCCGGAGGTTT
Source organism: Eupelmus urozonus (assembly GCA_900480035.1). Classification (NCBI taxonomy): domain Eukaryota; kingdom Metazoa; phylum Arthropoda; class Insecta; order Hymenoptera; family Eupelmidae; genus Eupelmus; species Eupelmus urozonus. The sequence continues at coordinate 119,430 of UELX01000122.1, read as the reverse complement.
GTCAGTTTTATTTTTAATTGGGGAGAGGGCAGGGTGCACGAGAAGGCAGAACTACAGCGGGGCCAATTAAAAGTATTGAAAATACATCAGATCTTTTCATTTCTGGACCACCCTGAAGCTTTACGTAAACAGTTTTCTACTTACAAAACAAATCGTCGAAACGATTATCCCGCCAAATTGAAATATCGAATTTTTATCGCGGCTTCGAAACTTCATCTAATCCCGCGGCTTTGCTTTCACCTAGCGAAAGCTTTCTGATTCAATTGAGAGAGGCCACTGTTTTAAAAACTTTGTCATAATAAATATTCATTGTTCTCTCTCTCTCTGCGACCATAAATCACCGAATTAAATTAGTACACCTCCCGTCCAGCAGCAGCGACAGGCTTTACGCAATCAGAAAAATCAGTCGCCGTAATAAGCAGGAGTAGGAAGCCAATTATGAGATCGAAAATTAGATCGACCGAATATTCTCGTTATAACTCGGGCATTTCGATATATATATATATACACAGCCATGAATAATACGCGGAGGCAGACGATTAAAATCTGTGTGGGAAAGGGGGGGATCGCTCAGCCCGTATGAAAGAGCAATCATAGATATAACCGCGCGCTCGAGCGCGGTGCAGCTAAATCAGTTGGCCGCCGCAGCCGCATAGCCGCTCCCGGCTTCTAATATATCTATATATAAACGCGTGCGTATCAACTTTCGAGTCAGTCGGACTAAAATTATGCGATCGCGCGATAAGTGTGGACGGATTCCACGAAAAATAGGCTGGATCGCGGAGGGCTGTTTGGTGGGATTAGCTGCGCGCCGCCGGAACGTGTCCGTGTATATATTATGTCAAAGATGCCTTGGTAATAAAATTAATTTAATAAGAGTGATTATTGCTTGCTCGGAGTATGGTTTAGTCCAAGATGCTAATAGAGATTCCCAGTGATTTAGAATAAGCGCCTGATTCATTTTTATCTAAGGCTCTTGGCTATTTTAATGTCTTTGTAAACGGTGTTCCAGTGGATACTCGTAATTTGTAAAGAAAAACGAAAGAGTTGAGGATAATTGGAAAAATGTCGTAAGGAGGAGCAGGAAATTATTAGTCGAGTGTCTAAGCTCTCGCATAAACAAGGCAGATATACAATCCAGTCTGTAAAAATAGCAAAGCAGCAGGAACGAAGGAGCTTAAGAGCCAAAAATGAAGGTTAAACGAGCTCCCTCGGAGCATTCGAGGCTGAGGCCTGCTCGCGATAAACCAGTCAGGCCCGTGGGCTGGACTGTAAGGAGCGAGACTGCGATGTGGCGTGCATGCATTAAAGCTCGAGAGAGCACGTGCATAATTGTGTATACGCTCTCAACACAGAGATACATCGGACATTCCTCGTTCTCCTTCTCTTTCCCTCTCTGAGTGAGGCCAGCTTAAAAGCAGCAGCAGCAGCAGCAGCAAGCAGCATATAGTAGCAGCGAGCAAAGCGGTAGCTCGACGGCGGCATCTCGCTTATAATGCGCGCACGTGAGTTCGGTTGGCGAGTATATAGCGAGCGAGCGAGCGGGGCGAGGGAGACACGTAGAGATCGGAACGCCAGATCGGTTTATTTCTCAGGGGCCGCCTGCGCGCGAGCTGTATATCTAGGACGGAGCTGGAAAAATAAGAGACGATCGTCATAGCTTGATATATCGGGTTACCGGCTCGAAAATTATTAATGCGGAGGTGGCCCCGGGATTCAATGTATCGAAGGTGTATTTCGATCGATCGAATTTATAGAGGAACCGAGAGAGAGAGAGAGAGAGAGCGAGCGAGATGCTGGGGAAGCGATATTGGCCTGTCTTTTCTCTTCCATTTTATACGTAGCAGCGGCTGCAGAGAGCTGCCGTACTAATGCCACTCGCGCTTTCTTCGCGCCCCGGAGAACTGGGACAGTCACGGAGAATCAACGTCACGCTAACTGCACCTGAAGCTCGCGCGAGCGAGACCTTTTTAAAATGGCTCTCTGCGCGCGCGCGCGCGCACGCCGCGAGGACGAACTCGACACTGGGACACCGGTTTCTTTTTTCCTCTTTCTTTTTCGCCTCTCCGAGAGCTGTCGGGAGCCAAGGAGACGGAGATGCTGATGTATTAGAGAGCGAGTTGCGCGGCATGGAGAGACGAGACAGCATCTCGGGCGAGATAATTTTCGAGGTTTCTTGCCTGACGCGATGATTTTACTGACGAGATCTTCAACTTTCTTCGAATTAAATGTCTCGTAATTTTTGGAGCGTTAGGGCCTCTCAGAATAGGTTATAATGTTAAATTGACGTTTTCACTAATTGTCTTTTATTTATTCAGATATGCGATGTCGTGAAATTTAACTTTATTAAATTTGTACACAGAGTAATTTGATTGGCGTGTTTGGTTAATTTATATATTACACGTCGAATAAACGATTTATACCGTAAAGTAGAGTATTATTAAATGCAACTGACATCGATACTTATGAAATATTAATATACACTCAAAATCGCGGTCAAATTTAACTATTCTATAACACGTAAACCTTCTCGTTGAGTTTTGCACGTACAAGACAAATGACACCTATTTAAATACGTATACTTATAGTTGAAAGCTCGAAATAGTCTCTTGTATCTTTTACACTGCAAGTGCCAATCACGAGTGTAGCTAATTTGACGAGCGAAGAGTCAGAGCGTGTACATTAAGAATCTGGAGTATCGGCAGCGCTAGACAATGCAATATTCAAGATAATCGAGCGCAAAAAATTTTCTTCAAGACATTTTATCAAACCATAGTCAAGACTATATAGCAGAAAAAGCCGTACGCGTTCCCGATGACATAGTGTCATCGAATAGCTGCGTTATTCACATGATCGTGCATTATGCAGCGCAGCTATAACCCCAAGTATAACCCAATTAATAGTTTATCGCGTACATCTTATGATATTCTACTCATGAACTCGAGCCCCGTTTCTGAAATATTAATCCCATAATACATTTGTCTTGCAGTCCAATATATCCAGTAGTAAAGCGGTACTTTCGCATATAATTTATCGTAAAGTTTTAGCGAAAAGGCATATCCGCTAAAAAATGGCATCCTCGCGCTAGGCATCATTCATAATATATCGAAAGCTAAAAAGGCAGCGCCCTAATAGCAGGGTTGCGCGTTACAAATGAGCAGAAATCGCCTAACAAATGATAAACAACCGAATAAATAAAGTTTAATGCAGCGTAAAATATAATTAGCTGATTAGAAGCATACATACAGTCCTAATGACTCTGCGGCAGTTATTACACACTGGCTATTCCGTGTACACAGCCGCGTGCTCGCGCGCGCGCCGATATCCACGTACTCTCTTTTCGTATATGCGCTATTCATAATTATTACGTAGCCGAAGGCGCACAGGCAGCTACCATGCGCGCATGTAAATAATCTTCGCGTGTATCTTCGCATAAGGATTTTCATACTTTTATAAGCGCGCTGAGAAATGGCCAGCGTCTGGCGGCATAACGGCAGGAACGACAATAATTATGCAACGCTGAATTTTCTGAATTTCCAGTTTACAAAACTGCACGTAATGGTAGCTATTTAGGTAATTTAAATAGTGCGTGCGCGACTATAAATGTAAATTACGAGACTTTCGCCTGGACTGTACTGGAAAAGGGAAAAATTTACAGGCGCGTAATGTATGCGCATAATTCAGTATTTATTTTCGGGGAGGGCTAATTAGAAAAATGTTATTAGTGAAAATAAATTAAGCCGCGGCTGATTTACAGCTGGGAAATCAAATTACAATCGATCAGCCGCGCGCTAATCTCGATCGGCGGCTATCAATTTTCACCGATGCTTATCTAAAAGTTTACAGTTACGCGTCGCGCCGGTAGCCAGCCTCTCAATCTCCTCCCCAAGATATTTCCTCAAAAATACGCTACCGCGCTTATAACGTTTCCAGCTTGCGCGCAGCGAGTCAAATTAGACTCGGCGCGTATGAGCGGCTCGCGAAAAAATACGGCGCGACGGTGGCCTGCTCGCGCACATAGCAGGTAATGCGCGCTCTCGGCGTGTATAATCAAGATCGTGGGGCCGAAAAAAAGTAGCATCAAAGTAGCATATAAGAGAGAAAGGAATTAAAGCGCTCGCCGAAAATTACAGCTTCTTCGCGCAGGCTCTCCGGTCGCGGGCGCGCGGGCAGCTGGACACAAAGCGCAGCGCGGCGAAATGGGAGGAGGGTAAGAGAAGGAGTCGCGATATTCTCAGGGCTGACAAGTTGGGCTTGCGCGCTTGCTTGCTTACGCGGATTTCGTTTCGTTAATTCCTCGCTCGCGGTGCGCGCTGGATGGCTTTTTACTCGGCGTCTGTCCAGGCGCAATTCCTGATTTCCAGGGAGGAATGCCGCTTACCGCGACGTAAACTCGTTACGAGGTATGTTTACGACCTTGGACGATTCCAATTACCGCTAAATCTCTCTGGAATTGACTTTGAGCGATAAGTTTTACTTTCGTCGGCGGCGCGCCAGCAGCTCCGGGGCTTAACCACTCACGGGAGCCAAGTGCAACCGTCTCTCTCACTTCTCCCCCCCCCCTCTCTGTCTCTCTCTCGCTCTCTGTCGTTATGTGCGCCGTGGGGCCGAAAGTGGTTTCGCCGTTTCCTTCCTGTGAGTCCCTCTCTCTCTCTCTGTCTCTCTTGCAGCAGGCGACTGGCTTCACCGAGGTTACTCTATATGTGTGTACACACGTTGAGTTTCCTGTCTGAGTGTGTGCACGAATGGACTCGCGTTCTGGGTCTCTCACTCACTCTCTGGGCAGAAAGTCGTTTGCTCGCGCGTCTCGAGATGCAGCTAGTACACTGCGAGAATTCGCTGCGCTGCGCCAAATGATGATGAGAGGGAGGTGGGGAAGGGAAAATAAAAAGTGTAATTGAAAATTTCCGCAGTTGGTGGTTTGGACGAGGCGAGAGTTGCTCTCTGTGTATGTCTGTGCGCGAGGGATTGCGGTGAGCTGGTGTGATTGATGCCACTGATTTGAAAATGCGCTTGACAGCTGCTCAACCTTTTTATTGAGCTTTCTTTTTAATGTTAAGGTCAGATCGCCCGATGCGCCGATAATTAATGTCATTTTTATATTGAAATGCTATTTTATTCGTGGATTATCGCTTTTGAAAATGTGGAAAAAAGCTTGCGTTATAATATGTTTTATGTTGTAAAAAATTTGAGCGTATCTGAAAACTATTATAAAAACGCGTATTAATGTAATTAAATTCTCGTAATTAGCGAGAAACAATTAGAGAGATAAAAAAAATGGAATAATACCCTTTATCTCTTTTATTCGCTGATTAAACCAGTAAATTAGCATACAACATTTAATCCCATTCGCACGCTAGATATATACGTATAGCGGTTTTTATCACTTTATCGTACGTTCTCATTATCAAAGTCGACTAGTACACCGCGGGAATAGATTCGTGTAACAATTTTCAACATTAATGTTACGTAAGTGCGCACTGTGGTCCAATTAACAGTCGGTACTGTACTTGCTAGTGGAACTGTATTACCGTAATCCTCGTATAATTACAACTATATGAAACACGATTTGAATAGCTCTTGCGAATATTAACAAAATGATTGCGAGCCTTACACGTGTTATATCTTCATTTTTGCTTAAATTGTATAATCGAATTAATACCGGGAATAGTATTTAAATCTACTTTTTTTTTCCTCCTCAATAAGGTGATTGCGTCATTTGGCCAGTAAAATTCACGGTAATAAAGTTATTTAAATTCTGCGGTTTTCACGTGAAACACCAGGCCAAGGAATCTTCTACCGGCCACATTAGGCGCTAAAATGGCCTTACAGTGAATAGCTTTCGTCTATAATTTATAAAGTGTTTCTCGAAATGAAATATTGGCTTAAATGATTCACTATAATTCATTTGGTCATTCGACTTTACCGCGAAAATATGTAAATCAGGAGCTACACTCACAACCAAAACTAACAGGAGCAGCTGTAAGAAATAAAACTGGATAATATACCTATATACAGATTTTGGTTTTTATACTCATTTTATACTACTTCCTACATCTGTTCATGTTCTTTTTTTATCGTCTCAAGTCTCCTAAAAGTACCCAACCCTAACCCCCCTGAAAAGCTTCCCCCTGGCATTGACAACGGCAACTTGATTGCCATAAGCGTCGTAAAGAAAAATATTCCGTAACCGGTGCGCTCACGTCAACCTGCGCGCACCTTGTATTTTTTCCGCGCCGCGCGCTTCTCCGCTCCGCCTTCTCATTTTTTTCTCTCTCTCTCTCTCCGTACGCGGGCCACATAATAGCGAGCGTATATAAGAGAGGAAAAAGAGAGCGAAACGAAAAGAGCTGCTCTCTGTAGCCGTTAATTCGCGCGAGGGCTTTTGATGTAGCGTCACGCGAGAGCCAATCCCCTAATAAGAGCGAAATCCGAGCGTGGGGCGAGAGCATGAGGCGGTAGCTGCTCCGAGCGGATTTTTGCCTTTGATTTACGATATTAGCGCCGGCTGAATGGCTCGTTAGCGACATTGTCATTGCGGCCTCGGGACCGCGGAGCTGCTCGAAATTTCCTCTTGCGAGAGTGCTATACGGCTGTATGTTCGGCTGATGGGATTTGTGTGGGTAGTGCCGTGAGGTGAGCACTGATCGCCGTATTTATCGTCTTGCTGAATGACATCGCGATTCTTTGCGCGAGCTGTTAAGGAGAAAGTTGAGCTTTTCAAGCTTGAGGTGGAATAGAAGATAGGTAGTTAGATATGAGTCGGCTGAATTAATAAATGGTGATTGTCAAAAATTGGTACAAAAGTAGCTTTTATCAATTTAAAGGTTGTTTTTAACTATCTTATTATATTTTACATATCTGTTTACAAACTCAAATTTTTTCAGTAAACTATTATCAACATTGTTTCATTTATTTCTAGAAAAGTCAATGTTTTAAAACAAATACCAATATTGGCTGACCAAGAGATGAAGCAAACAAAAACTCTATCTACGCTAAAATAGTCGTAAAATGTAAAAACATAAATACGTAACAGAATAAAAAGGCCTATTCGAAGTGGTACACATATTGATCCGCTGCACTTTATTAGAATCACAAAAGACCATCCAATAATCCCCCATACATATATATTCATCCAAGCACCCATACTCGAACAATTTACCACGTCAATCTCTACTCAGCGATCAAAGCTCCTTTTTATGCGAATAATAAAATAAACACACACGGTAGGAAATATTTTTCAAAAGCCAAAATTTGAATACTGCGGAAAAAAGCTCGTACTCCTGTTTCAACGATTGTTTGCGTATCGCGCGAAATACTGTTTGGCCGTGCAAGTATGAATGTTCCCTAGGCATCAAACAATCGCTTTTCACTGTTGACAGGCTCGGCAGCTACAAAAAAGTCAGCAAATTGGTTATCAAAAGCACTTGTAAAAGATGAAAGCCTGGACGAGCGCGCGGGGCCAATGCTTTTTTTTTTCTTCTTCAGGGCAATTTTTATCGCTCAAAGCGCCAAATCATCCCATTGACGCCGAGACAAAGCTCTCGGCGTTACGCAGGCCTGGAGAGATTCGCGTATAATACGCAATCGTGCGCGCAAGCCAAGCTCGGGAAGATAAATCAAAGTCGTTTCTCGGGCAGGGCAGAAAATCACCTGCGCGAATATAAACACACAAGCGGTCTAACGACGCGCTGATGAATAGGGCTCGCTCTCTCTCTCTCTGGGACTACCGAAAATCTAACAATTAGAGGGTGATTTGTGGGCCGCGCGGTCAAATTTACGAAGCGAAGGCCGAAGGGCCGGCTTTATTGGCTCGGACCACCGGGGCGCGTGTTATCGAGACCTTAACGATCCACGCGCTTCGTCTGACTCGTACTCGGGTCATATTATGTGGGTAGCTATATATATATAATGTACATCTGGAACCGGCGTCCCGACGTTTTCGCGAGGGCCAGGAAAATTGACCATCCGTTCAGCACGGCGTGTCCATTTGTCTTTTGCCAGAAGTTTTGTCGCTTCGTATATGCGGTCCCTTTTTCAACGTGGCGGTAATGAGCGGCCACCGTCGCCGTATTACGCGCGGCGAGCAGCTCGTTAGAGGCGACCGATGAAGCGATAACGAAGCCAGTTCGACCTGGCAGAGAAAGAATTTATCGTTATGTGCGCATAAGTGTGTGGCTGCGAGCTAAGTTTCCGGTTTTAAGTGCCTTTTAATTTGATAAATATGCCTGAATATGTTTCGGGAGAATCTAGATAGGTGGTTGAGCCTTATGCTCGATATTGACGGCTGATTATAAACTTTACTAAATTTTCTTCGCTGTGGGCTGTAGTTAGCTTTTTCGGCGTTTACTTTAAGAAGCTTCAATAGTGACTAAATTTCTTTTGTTGGAATCTTTAAAAGGACAATTGTAGTTTATGAAAAAAATGATGTAATAAATAATAACAAAGATGGCATGTGTTTTGAGAGATGGAATTTTTAATTTAGCTGTAGATTGTCATGTAATAATATTCGCATAAACACTTTGTACTATAAAAGCATGCAGACTATAATGCTGAATTCTCTTGAAATTTCTTTATCTTTTACTTTTTGCATTTTTATGTTATAAACTCTGTAGAGTTGTGTTCCATAATAATTTCAAGTAGATTCATCTAGTGGCGAAAATTATGAACAGATCCGTTTTGTATGAGCTTCGTTCATATAGACATCACCGTCTCTCTACCACCATAAGAAATATATGGTTATGAATATTATAGTATGTCTAATTAGTATAAAGTATGTTGGCAAATATATTTTATTCTTTACAGAAGATTTTTTTCACTTGAATTTCTCTTTAATTTTCTTGCTACAGATGGTCCTATTACCAGGCGGCAATGCCCTATGTGGATACCAGAGGTCAATAAAAAGAGAAGATTACGATACAGAACATCAATATCGCGATTTCATTAGCATTTTTCTTCATTCTAAAATACTTTTTCGTTGTAGGACTCTTTTTAAAACTGAAACGTTAATGCTTTATTATATATGTCTAGCTCACGTCCGTGGCCATGTATTGTGTGTCAAATTGCTGTTCTTCTCTTTTTGTCTTTTACTGGTAGTTTGAAGAGCTAAAATAATACACAATCGATGACATCTGCACTAAATTTTATTCATTAACCTATTACTATATTAAAACTAGTTATAAAAATACTGTATTGTTAATAAATGAATCGATATATTTGTATATTTATAGAAAACTTTTGTAATAAGGATTATACTTTAAACTTTACTCTCTTATAAGAATCAAGCAGTTAATAAACATAAATCCACAGAATATCGTATTTACGTTTCCGCAAATTCGAGCTAAAATTAAAAAAATTAGTCGCGCCGTTATTATAATAATTTACACAAGTGCGCAATTTGGCGAGTAATTTTTAACCCGCACGGGATATACGCAAAATTATGGCATCCGTAACGCGCATTACAAAATCAAAATATGTGTATACGCAGACGCAGAGCAGTCTAATTACCCAATATTTTGCGCATTAATCGAGCGAAAAAGCAGCAAATATACAAACGAGCTAACGCAGCGGCTGCAGCGCGAGTCATTCGATACGCGTTTTTGCCGCCTTATTAATTGAAACTAATATCGCGATTATGCAAAATCGCGCGGCTCGGCACGGCTCTTGCCGGCATATCGTTTTCTTTTAAATCAAGAGTATTATTAGAGGCAACAGACTCCCCTCCTCTCAACTTAATTTGCGATTATCGCACCGTCTGAAAATTGCCCAGGCGCGCGCGCTCTTCGCGTCCCCAAAAGGCAGTCTCTTACGTCTCCTCTCTCACGCGCCTCAACTTTTATATTCGAAATTAAGTTAAACTGTTTCTAATGACTTCTTCGTAGCTATCTTCTCTCTTTCTCTCGCTCTCTCCAGGTCCGCTCGCGCTTGCGCGCGTCAGGACATTTACATTCCAGCCCTCTCGCCAGTAATTATAAGATAGCCACGTCGTCGTCGTTTCCTCTCTCCCTCTTTCTCCCTCTTAGCTCAGCTCTCTCTCTCTCTCTCGCGCTCTGCGCGTGGAAAATTATTCGCGAATTCTTATTCGAGCGCGTCCCCCACTTACCAGACTTTATCCTACGTGCCCGGAATACAGGCCGCACGCGCAGAGTGGAATATCTCGTCGTAATTCTTTGCGAATTTCCTAATGTACCGCGGCGCACTGCCGCGCCACCGCCGCACCGCTCGAGGAGAGCTAGCTGCACTTCGCTCTCTTTATCTCTCTCATTCTAGAGCGCGCCGAGAGAGCACCGAGCGCGCGCTGGGCTATACGCTTCTTCTCTTCGTTGGCTAGACTCTTCCGCGCTACTGCAGGTTGTTACCATTATTTTAATTTTTACACCGAGCCCCGCACGATGCGCTCAGCTGCTAAGACGAGCCCGAGAATTTCAAGAGCCAGACTGAAAGAGAGAGAGAGAGAGAGAGAGAGAGGGCATTTACTGCACACTTTGCGCATATTAAACGGTTATGTGGAAACTAATGTCGGCGACTGTGGCGCCCACTGGTCGCGAGGAAAAGAGTGTGCTTTACGCCACTGAGGAATGTTGGCATGCTCGTCAGGAATGTAGACTGAAAAAATTTATGTGATTCGAACATTGCTATCTTAATGAAATTTATTTTTTCACCAAAATTAATGTAGGCACTTGGTATAATCTGATATTAAGAGGATCAAATGCAGAGTTGAAAAAAATAACGTTGGACCCAGGGCTTCTCGAATACCCGAGCATTTTTCAAAGCGATCCAGACTTCCATAAAAGCATATAAATATAGCGTGGCCAGGCTAGCCGAGGCGAAAAATATATCCGGAGATTTGGCTGGCACGAATGCATCACCGAAAGCGTTAATCATCTTCAAAGAGCAACATTTTCTCCCCGCGCGCCGCTTAAACTTCTGACGTGTGTGATATCTTCTCTGAATCCGCAAAAAAGAAAGCAAAGAGGTAAAAAAGAAGCCCGCACAGCTCGAAACCTCCGCTTCTTTCGTATAGGTATGCATATCCCCCTCTTAATCGTGAAAGAGTAACCCAACACCTTGGCCGCACAGTGGTGCAGTGCAGGGGTGCAAGAGAGAGAGAGAGAGAGCCCGCAATATCAATTACGAAATTGTATATACGTGCGCGAGGGTATGATGCGTCCGGAGTTGGCACGCGCGCATTCGTCATGTTTTGAAGGGACTGTGAGAAAAGAGATGTTTTAAATTCGTTGCTGCTGAAATATTTCATTTTTGGCTTGGCTATAATAGTTACATTATTACCGTAGAAAGTCGGCAACTTGTCATTTATTCTCGCTAAATATTTTTCCTTTATTTACCAAAAATAAAATTCATTTTATTTTCGTAGATTTCAAAATAAAGTCACTTTAGTTTTTGAAATTTTTTCCTTTATATTCTTTAATATAGAATTGAATTATTTGTAATGATGATAGAAAAAGGAATTGCCTTTGATGATAATTTAAAAAACATTTAATTCCTTTCAATAAGACTTAAATACTTTACGGATAAAAGAAATGACTACCATTGAGTCAGGAATAAAGTACTACAATACTACACAAGGGTAAAGTCAATTATTTCCTCGTTTGAATAGCCCTTGCCTCGCCCGCTCAGCAAACCTACCCTTGGTAATAATCTTCGACTTTATTCCCTTGTCGCATAATGTATAATTATTAGTCCTTTTTCCTTACACAGAAAAAGTTATTTTACCTGCAAATAAAAAACTATTACAAATCGTCGAACGAAAGCTCATATATATACCTGCTCTAAATACCTACTTTCTCGAATCGCCGACAAAAGAAAGAAGCACTGCATAGAGAAGCCATCAGCCTTAAATTATCTGACTAACAGCTGAAAAAAGCGGAAAAGCCAGGAGCCTCTGAGTCCTCACGCACGCACACCGCGCCAGTCCTCCGGGCCTTTTTTCTCCCGGGCATCTCGCTCGTAAATCCTGCGCTTGGCGCGACGTCGGCGGCAAAAAAATGCCGGCGGTGTATCTTTCGGGGGCCCCGGCTTAATAGCCCTCGGAACTCGGGGGGCTCGCGATTATTTCGCCGGTGTGCGACCTTGCGCCGCGCCGCGAATCGCTTCTTACCGCTGCGCTCGCGCTCGCATTCCGCGAGTGTCGTGCGAGAGAGCGAGGCAGAGAAAGAGAAAGGAAGAGAGAGAAAGAGAGAGAGAGAGAGGAAAAAGTCCGCGTGCTCCGCCTCGAATAATGATTGGGCTCGCTAATAAGCTTAATTAATTCGGATGCTCGCAGAGCGCGTTTAATTACTTGGGCTCGCGCGCCGGCGAGATGCATTTTTTCGGCGGTCGATGGCACGAGGACAGAGCAGGGTGGCTCCAAGCTGGATTTTTATAATGACTAAATCTTGATGGAGATCGATATGATTTTTTTCTTCTTGTTCTTGTCTTTGGTATTTCTTATTTTTATGGTGGATAAATTTTAAGTATTTGCGTATTAAATACACAGAAAATTTGTATGACATTTAATGAAATGTGAATTAGGTTTCTTTAACGCATTTATGAAAAAAATTTCGAAAGAAAATTTTTCTTCTTGTAAGAGTACATTAAATTTATTAAAAATATCATAAATAACTGGAAGTTTGAACTTCAAATATCAAAAGATTCGCTAAACGCAGCTAGTACACCAAGCTATATGCTTTATATTGCGCTATATTTCCCACGCATATTTTACACTATAGTCCTCGCAAAGTTCAATCCAGCCCTTCAGCGCCCTCTGCTCCGAAAAGAAAAGTACCAAGTCGGCATTAATCCACGCTCCGGCGCGATTCCCCGTGATATTTCACATCAACGCTAGCGATTCGCGCTCGCAGCTTGGCTCCGTCATTCCAGCCTTAAAAATCCACCTCCCAAGATAAATAGCTAAATAGAAGGAAGGTCCCTCAGCCTTGAAAAAAAAAAGCTCCTAGAGAGCCCATGCGCTCGCGCACAATAAACGCAGAGAGGCGAGAGCGCGCGCAGCATGTGCGTGCATACATGTATAACGACTAACGCCCGCTCGTCCTTCTTCTCCTTCTTCTTCTTTTTCCCGGCCCCGTATAGAGGAGGCTCGTTGTCGTCCTGGCCGCGCTAGCGCTTGCGTTGCAGCAGTCGAAAAGTATAACCCAGCGCGCTCTCGCGCAAAAGGAAAAAGAGAGCCGCCGCCATGTAATTAAGGCGCCCTCGAGCGATGCATTGTTTGCTTTGCCGCCTATATGTGTCACTGTCACGCATGCCGAGTCTGCCTGTCCTATACATCCGTTTCTTCTGTTCTCTCTTCGTATGCGCGTATACGCGTCTCTATATATATATACCTATATACGCAAGCCGGTGCGCGCTCGCCTGCGTATATGTGCACCTTCGCTCTGCCAGCCCAGGCTGAAAGACGTTAATGGCTGTACAAGAGATTCTCCCTCTCTCTCTTTCTCATTCTCTGTTTTCGCGTGGACGCGAGAGGGATGGAAAAGAAGGAGCAAAGAAAAGTACACGCATTGCGTAGACCGCGTTCATATGTGTGTATGTGTAGGTAGAGAGAGAGAGAGGGAGACTGGCCATGGGAGCGAAAGGACAGAGCGCGCGCGGATATTCGAAGCGCATCGATCGTTTATCCAGCTATGTACTAGACGCTCCGTACCTTCGGCAAGTGTATAGTGTGGCAAAGGGAAATGGTAAATTGACGTTCGTTTTTTTTTCTCTTTGCCTGATGGGTGCGAGCGCGCTGCCGGTTATATATACGTATTAATTAAAACGCCATTGAATTATTTCTTCTCGCGACACAATCCGTCCTCGTTTATAAGGACATTCCTGCCCTCTCTCTCTTACTCTCTTGCGAGAAGGAGTATAAACGACTCGTGAATGAGCGCGCGCGAACGCAATTTACTCGTGCTCTCTTTCTCTCTTTCACTAGCGTGCTATAGTCGTCTTCCATTTTTTTCTACTTTTGTCTCTTTTGCTCGGCGCGCGGCGGGGCTTTTAAAGTGGCATAATGAGAAAACGCAACGACGCGCTGGCTGTTCGGAAAAAGAGAGCAATGAATCGAGGAGCTCTTCGAATTAACGTTTCTATTGGTTATGCTCGCGAGGGTTGGCTATAAAAATGAGCTGAAATGTCGTACGCCTGGATGAGCGACGGGGAACTTTTTCCTACGTGTTTGCAGTCATTGTGACGAGAATCGCTGCAAGAAAGCAAAGTAAGAGTTTAACGCGTAATTGGAGTTTTGACGACACTGATCAGCTTGTTTATGGGACAATTTCAAAACGCTGATTACGTCTTCTTAAAATAATATTAAAAATGTAAAAATATATGAAAATCGATCGTTCCTTTTTTGCTAACAATGTGAAGGTCTGCATGTTCAACATTATCCAAGTTCTTTTAAACATAAAAAAAATATTTTTTCCACGAAAATTTCATCGTTTTCTCTCTTTCTTTTCCGCGGTCTGTTTCCCCAGTTACATTTCCATCCCTCTTATAGCGCGAGAGGTAAAAAGCTACACGCGAGGGGACAACAACGAAGAAAAGCCTTACCTGCACCTATACATACATGCAAGAGCGCGCGTCTGGTGAAAATTGTTTCGTCGTCAAGATGCATTTCTCGGAGCGCGGCGCCTCATGTACACATCGCCGGCCGCGAGCGAAAATGTTTTTCAACTTCTTTTCGGAGCGAGATTTTTCTAGATTCAATTCCGTGATTGTATAAATTCCAAGTTGCCAAGAACAAGCGAAGTCCGCGCTCTGGCCTCCCGCGGGCGAAAACTTGGGAGAGCGGCCATCTTGGGCAAAACGCCCAGCATCTTCGTATACTTTCTTCATCCCTTTTAGCGAGGGAGGAAAAGTCGCTGCGTGTTTTACCTGTATGCTTCTTTTGAGTTGAGCTGGGCTAAACAGAGTGTATCGCTACTTTGCTCGATGTTGGAAGCGCCAGCTTTGAATTTATTTTTTTGATGTAAAAGTATTTTGCTTTATCGAAAATGAGTTAAATTCACTGGGTAAAAAATAGGAAAAAAAATGTTTAATTTAAACTTACATTAGTAATGGTCGTTTATAAAAATTGTTTGAATAGGAAATTTCGGGAAAGTGAAATTTATAAATTATAATGTTTTGGTCTCCTGATTCAGAAAATACAATTCTTGCCAATGTCTGACAAAATGTTTTATAATACAAAATCTTATAAGACTAAATTTTATTAAAAAATTTTTAAAAAGTTTTAAGATACAACAAAGATATGTCATTTTTTGTATTTACCTATTTTTTAAAAAAATGAACTGAATTCAGTAAATCGAAAATTTGCATACATACCCCGCTAGATCAGACTAAACAAGACTAAAAATTCAAGCAACTTTTCTGTACCAGTTTTGAAGACGCGCGGCTTAATAAGCAGAGCACATAAAAAATACTCCATAAAAAGTTTGAAAAACATCCGTCCTTTAAAATATTCAAGCCCTAAAAACCATACAGAGTTCAAGTTGCCGTTTATCCCTCCTCACGCGCCCTCTTTCTGTATGCATATTGCGTACTAGCGCGCGCGCGCGCGGGTCGCGGGTCAGAAAGTCGAGCTCCATGTACGGCCTTATGCATAAAGTGTCTGGGAACTGAAACGCGCCCAGGGGCAGAGATGACGCAAACAATTTCGACTGGGCGCCCGCTGGTTACTTGCTGACGGGGCGAGATGACTGCGGCGAATAAAAAAATTGTTTCCATGCAAATCCTCGAAGTTTATATACGCAAGGTAAAAAAAAAAAAAGAAGAAGAAGAACGGAGTTGGGAATAACTTGTTTCCTCGGCGCTCGCGAGTCTTATCTGTAGCGTAATAAAAAAACTTCATCCGCGAGCAGCTAGCATCCTCCCGGCGGAACTGATTTTAAAAGAAGAATTTTAATTTGCTAGCCATCCCCCGGACGGATGATATTCTTTAAATACTTGCTCCTTCTTGGCTGGTATTTTATTAAAAGCCGTTTCCTCGTTGCGTTGCGAGCTTGCCAAGTATTTCACCGGAGCTTTTTATATGCTCGTATGCCCGGGAGTGCTGTTTCCTTGATCGAGCGCATCGGTGCAAGGATTCAGAGAGGCTGTATTGATAACGGCGAATTAATTTCGGCCAAGCTCGTTGAGTAAATAAATATTTGCGTTAGGTGGATTGAAATTGAAATTTGCGCTGTTATATACTTATATCCTGGAATAACCTGACTTTCAAGTTTAATGATGAGCTCTGGCTGTTTTATGAAAATACAATATATTGAGCATTTTTATGGAGAAATGAATTCCTGGTAGAAAATTAATCAGAATCTGGTCAATATATTTATTTTTTACCAGATATGTACCTAGAGATTTATGATGAAAACTAATATTGGTTAAGATAAAATAAGTTCAAAAAAAAATTTTGAACGTACATAAGATTACGTCTGTAGTTATCAAACGGTAGTAATTTAGTAGGAGTACATGTTTCTAAATCATGAAATTCCCACTGCGTGATTCTCATTAAAATGTACATGATATAAATAATATAGTTTTCTACAGAATTCATGGATTTCCTAAGTCTCCGACGAAATCTCACCATCATCTTTCCCTCACCCAATACATCATCCAAATAAAACTTTGTTTTGCATCTTAGCAGATTCAAATCACATCGAGACTCCAGAGTAATTTTCTGCAATTACAATTGATAGCTGATTAAGCAGTATCCCCGCAATTTTCAAACGCAATAGATCGCTTTTTTGCAAAGATTAAATAAAATCGTATGTAAATTTGTTTTATTTTTAATTTCTCCTGTCGTATTTCCTGCTGAAGTTGGAAGAAATAACATCAACAATGAAACTAGTAATTTGTTTTGATTTTAACATTACGACTTTCGGTTAGTTTGTCAAGTTAATAAATAAATTTATCTTACCTTAACAATAATAGCTACTTTGTTGTCTTGAAAAGTGGGCAGAAAATGGGCTTTTTATTCCTGCAAAAATTTGAGCAGGAATAAAAGTGAATTTATTTACCTGCTTTGGAGTCATAATAGGAATATTTTCTTTTACGAGCTTAAAGGATTTTTCTAATTTTAAGCAGACTGTTTTGTGAATGTAACCGCGAACAAATTCAAGCCTAAATGTGGTCTACAGCAAAAGCTCTTGCGCTGTGTATATACGTACGTGAGCTAGTAAACGTGTGCGCTTGTTTCGTTACACAAAAGGCGAGACTTGGAGGCGCTACTGGAAAATTCGAATAAAGGATTCTCATTTGCAGTAGTGTACACACGGAAAGGCGAGGCCCGCGTTATACAAGACTCGCGTCGGCGCCATGGAATTAAACCTGAAGGAGAGAGCGGGGGGAGGGGGTAGATTTGTAAAAGCATCTTTCGCGTAGTCCAGAAAACTTTCTTTTCAGAGCGCCGGTGAAAAGCCGGCCCGGACGAGGAAAGGGATTGCCGGGCGAGCGCGAGACTAAACTTTATAAAGAATATCGGATCAAACGGGAGCATTAAATCACCCTTGAGGGTTCGACTTGGCCGGACTGGAAGGTTACGTTTGGCAAAGCCCATATAGCTGCGAGAGTGTAGAGCGAAGGAGAGAGAAAGTCGCTCACGTACGTGCACAGAATCCTGATGGCTCATCTGCTATTTGTCATCCAGCTACGCTGCTCTCTCTCTCTCTCTCTCCCTCTCCCTTCCGCCCTCCCCTCTAACTACACTAACTCGATCAGCGACTAAACTAACCCAACTAGTACTTCCGGTGATCGAACAGATGTTCTCTCTCTCTCGCTCTTTCTCTTGCTGAAACTCTGGCAGAGGCTCGCAGGTCTGTCCCTCTCCTCGTTACATATATAGGCAAGTACCCCTATCTTCGTCGCGCTCTCCTATCCGCGGGTATATAGAGCCGCGAAGAAGTCGAAAAATTCCTTCCAAGTGCAATTTTTACGTGTGCTTTTCAATTTTTCATACTCGGCGCGCGCCGTGCGTCGCTCCCCCCTCAGGAGAGGATATGAGATTACTACTCTCAAGCGAGTGACTGAGCGAGTTCAAGTGCTAGAGCTGAAAAGAGGGAGAGAGGAAGTAGAGATGGAGATGGGGCGAGATGTTTGCGTTGATACTACTTTCTCTTGAGTGTATTGCAGCGTTTTCGTGGAATTTCACGGGCCAAGATAATCTTCCTTGAACTCGCGCGGGATTTCATTTTACCGCGAAATTCTGATGGTTCCTCGCCCTTTACTGGTATAGGAGAAATTTTTGTTATAAGTTCGCTGGGAGCTGAATATCGAGAAATTTCTTGTGTTCCAAGTAATTTGATAACTTGAAGACAAGAGAGATAGCAAGGTATGATAAATATGGTTTAATATTGTTATTTTAAAATTATTTCAAAATATATTTTTAGCACAGTGAAATAATGTAACTGCACAAACAGTTCAATTTTGACATTATTTCATTGAGTGCACTTACAAATGAGCACAATTCATCTGAAGTAATAATGATAACACCGCTTAGTACTTACGTCCCGCTGTATGCAAGCGAATCACAAATGTAAAAGCTAGCTGAACAGTCATTATATATTTTATGATTCTCTATAAACCGCTTCGGCGATAAAAGCATTATTATTACATTCGACTTTATGCTTGAACTTTATTAACAATAATAATTCTAGCTTCCGAGTTTATTATTTCATCATCGCACTTCTCTACTTTAATTAAACTATCCCAATCCTCCTCAAATTAATTTAAACTCACCATTGCTATATCAACTTTAAAAAAACATTGAGTTTTAATCACAATCTCAAAGCATCACCACCAACAAAAAACACTTTTTACTCCGACAACACACGTTTTAATCCAGTCGAGCAAACCCGCGCCCGTTTAAATTAATCGCCGAAAATTTTTCGCCCCCCTTGCCCGCATTTCGTCGCGAGCAATTGTTATCAGCAGCGGCGCGATCTCCGCGTGTCCTCCCGCACAACCCTTTAAAACTCGCCGTCCCGGCTAATCTGCGAGTTTGCGCGTCGTTTTTTACCATTCATCCTGGCGCGCTGGCGCTCGTCTTTTCTCCGCACAGCAAGTTCACAGGCAAACTCGCGGCGCGCCGAGCTTTATCGGACGAAAAAGCCAAGATAGAGACGGGAAGAAAGAGAGGAGCGCTCCCCCCAACGCGCGGAGATAACAGCCCCGGCAGTTCTGTCAGAAGTTTTCTTTTGAATCTCTGCTCCCTTTCCACAGAGCGAGCTTTGCCGAGAGGTAAAATTCATCGGCGAAATAAAAAAGAAAATAATCGCTCGGGATGAATAAATAGCGACGGGCCTCGCTCGAACAATGGGAAACGCTGGGGTCTTATTAGTCAAGCCGACGCCGCAGACGTCGCATCGTCGTGTCTCTTCGGAGCCTAAGCCATTGCAGATCTCTGCTGAGGCGGAGGGAGAGACGCAGAGAGATATATAATGGAACACGCGGCGACGATTTCCCGATGCGGCCGCGAGGTATGCACGCATGCATGCAAGCGTCCCGCTCTCGGCTGGAGCCCGGAATATGCGAGCACCAGCATGCCGTCGGCCGTTCCGCCGTTTCCTGGTTGGTTTGGATCTTTAGCCGATCGCGGGATGGGAGCTGCTGCTTCTGATGTTATTGCGTGAGTTTTGAATGGTTGGTTTGGATGATTTTTAGTGGCTTTTGTATTAATTGGTATTGATGTTGTGTTAATGTATTTTTAGACTGATCAATTTTAGGAATTGTATAGGTAGTTTCAAATAAGATTTTTAATGTTTGAACGACGAATGTAAGTTTTATACAATTATTATCTAAATGCCAATACAAAGCTTTATATTTACTCGCTCATAAAATTTACTTTTATAATTTCAAACAAATCCAACACACTACATTATAAGCAATAGCAAACGTCCGGTCCAAAATCCGTTAATACATCATCCCCCAGCAGAGCGCGAAAAATCGAAGGCCGCCTCCTACCTCGCACGCATCTCGCATATAATTCAGGGGATTAGCATCAATCTCCCATCCTAAAAAAAGCGAGCATCGCCTCGCTCTCTCAGCCAGCCCCTCCCTCATTATGAATTCGCACTCAAGGCAGCTCACGCACGTACTCCTCGTCCTCAAACTATAATAAGCGGTAAAATTTCGATCAATCAATAAATTTTCCCCGACCCTCCCCCCTTGAGCCTTCGGCGTCGTCTGCTCTCTCTCTCTCTCCTCGGCAATATCTGGCACAGGCATCGGTTGCGCGTGCGTCTGTGAATGGCATATATCCATGGCAGTGACACTGGCAGTGGCAGGCCGCGCGCTCGCGCGACACTGCGCGCACCGCGAAAAGGAAGGAAGCCAACAGATGGATAAATCGCCGCGGACCCTCGCATGCATCGAACGCATAAGGGTAGGACTCTGCCGCACACACATACATGCACGTGAATGCCCTTTGCGGCGCGTCTATCTCCGCCGCACAATCGCTCGTTAAGACACACGCGCACACACGCACGTATATACACGCAGAAGGACAGAGGAGATGGAAGCTTACTGCTCCCTTTTAACGCTGGGGCTTCTGCTATCTACGTATATATAGGAGGCATTCCGTGATTTCGGTTTTGACGCTCGGCGCGCACATTCTTCCGATTGACTTGAGCGCGTGTACCGGCGCATTGTCTGGCTTTGAGTGACTGACGCGCCCGTCGCACCCCCCGTCAATGGGCCGATAATGTGCTCGCGTACTCGATTCCGTCTAGGGAAGCTGCTCCTTTCATATTTTTTGCAGTCGCAGTGACGGGGGCATGACTCTTTTCCCGGTCTTTTTTGGCGAGGGCGCGCGCAGGCCAGATAATAAAGCCGCATAATTGAATAAATTGAGAGTTTCTCGTGTTCGAGGAAGGAGGGTGGATGTACGTTACGCTGCTTTCTTCCCTGCGCAGGGCGGCGACAAATTTTTTTCCCGCCTGTGTACATGATGGTCAGGCTCCGATGATTTTTCCTTTATTCAGAGCCCGATTATTTTTCTCTCATTGTGGGAATACGCAAGCGCGTACTTTTGGAAGCTAGGAGCTAGCCAGGAAAAAAGTGACGCTCTCGAAATGAATTACCGGTTTACGCGCTACGGAGGGAAGTACGTGGCGCGCGTACGTCAAGAGATAGGACATGCTGTACAGCCGGGCTGCGTTTTTTTTTTCTCTGCCTCCTGGCCGAAGCACGCGCGCCTATTGTTATGCAAAAATTCGCGAGCGTAATCGTATATACGAATTGTTTAGCATAAATTTCCATATAAACTTGCGGCAAAGAATGGCCGAATTCAATATCGCGCGCGCCAAAAACGAGCCGCCGCCGCCGCCGCCGTCGCGCGTATACATATTGTCAATGAGTTTGAGTGGCGTAAATGCAACGTTAAAAATGCCAGAATTTGCCAGAACGAACGAGAGACGTCGGGTTACGGATAATGAGAAATCGCGTAATTAGATGTTGTAATTAAATGCTGCGCGCGACGTTTAATTACATCCTTCAGAAATAGTGCATTATTTCACGAGCCGCTGGCCCGCAGCGCGTATTTCGTTGCTGCCCCGAGCGATGTGAATTCAAGGTAAATACTCGATCAAAACGCCTTTTCCATTTCCATCCTCGACAAAACATGAAGGTTTTTAAAAATAATAGCACTCTTCCTCGAGCAGCTCCAATTACTTAAAAACCTCCTCGAGCGAATAATTTATGAATCCATGCCAACTGTACGCCTCCCCATTGAGAGCACTCTAATTCAAACGAGGCCATAAAGTTAACTCGAAAACGCGCGACGGTATATAGAGAGCCGGGCCCGGCTTTGCGATCGAATTCGGAAAAGCGACATTCATCAGGCAAATTAGCAAGAAAGTACTTTAGCATGATACAGGCTCGATCGATAAATGCAGCTCTCTCCCTCCCCCGTAAGCGGCCGCGTGTCCCTCGGCGCGCACAACACAAAGCCTATTTAGCTCCTGGCATAATCCAACCGCAGCCCTGGCCAAACTAGGAAGAACGCCCGGCTATTAGCATTAAATAAATCGTTTGTCATAATAGTTAACGACAGCGGCGAGTCGATGCGCGTAATTCTCCCCCCGAAATGAAATTTAAAATGCAAACTGCGCCCCGCGCACGCTGACATGTGCAGCCTAGCTCCGCGTCAATATCGATCCTCTCTCCTTTAGGGCAGCTCGCGCGCGATTTATATTTATTTCGTATATATATTGCTGCGCGTTCGGCCAGCCGAAAGGGAGCTGGCTATATCGCTAGCGCATTATATTTCGCGCGCGCGCGCGCGCTAGCTGAACTATATCGATCATAAAGCCGCTGCTGTAGCGGCACAAAAAGACCACAAATGTTCGGCCAACTGTCGCATCACTCGCAGGATTACGCGTATAATAACCGGGCCGTTTGACCGGCCGTCTTTCTATATGTGCGTATGACGCGAGAGGGAAAATTAATTAACGCGCTTGGTAGAACAGGCCAGTTTTATACCGCCGGCTATCGCTCGCGTCTCTTGTTTTGGTGGACGCTGCTGGCTCCCCTGTATTACTCGATTCGATTTCGCAATAATTAATAGGGTTTCATCGACTATGACCGGCCGGCCAAGTGACGAGTATTTACCTATGAAACGTCAGTCGCCGGCTGATATGTTTTGCCACTGTGACTGTGTTATCATTTTGAGAGGCTAGCGTTATCGGATACGGCGATGTGTCCATTTGGTAATGGAAATTATGATTGTTTCTTTCGGACTTAATGGAAAACACTTAACTATTTTCTTGAAATTTTTATCTTATTCTATATATCTAATAGTTTTAATTGTCAGTCAAATTGATTGTTGATTTGAACTAAATTAGCCGTCTGTCCCCATTAGAAAAACATAGCTCTACACAGAATTTCTCAGTAAATTGCACTCTCGCTTAAAGAGCAATTCGCGAAGCGCAGCGTCTTTTAAAATATCTTAAAATTAGTTATTCAAGAACGTCTCTCTCCGCTGCGGGCCGCGCTCTATTTCAAAAGCGTTTTACATAATACACGAGTATAAAGAAAATGAATTCAGCTTCTTGCCTCTCTCTTTCATCTCTCAGCGCGAAAATATGCGCGGCAACGAGATCGTTCAAAGACGTCTTTCTCCCCGTCCGATTAATTTTTTCTTCCTCTTCGATTCGCGGAAAAATCCTCCAGCGAGTCATATCGAGCGATTAAAATAGCGCACATCCCCCTCGTTCTAATTAAAGCGAATGAAACGACGAGTGGAGCAAAGTCGTAAAGCAAACAGGGCGTTTTAAATTGCGAGATGACCCAGTAAAACTGCCTAGTCCGCCGGTAGGACTCTGCGCACACAGCACTTCCTGCATTGTTCGCCCCTCTGAATTCGGCCGGATTTCACGTGTATACGTCGACGCACGCCTGTATACTTACACGCGCACACGTGCAGGATTCTATGTCAAGCGGCTCGCCGTCAAAAATGGAGAGAGCGCGCCGGGCAAATTTGAGGAGAGCGAAGTGAAAAGCTTCGTTTTTCAGAGAAGCCAACTTTCCCTGCGCTTCGGCTTGTTCAAACATCTCAATTTCCCTTTGAAACAATCCGCACTCATCATATTCCTGCAAAACCCTCGTATTTCCAACCCTTCCCACTCCGACGAGCGACTCTTTTATAATACGAAACGCTTCCTCCGAGCCTCCCACACCGACCCATTTACATATACGATCTGCGCGCTTTCGCGCCAGCTCTCACAGACACATTCGCAACGCACAACAGGCCGGCAAGCTCGTCCGTATAAGAGGTTTATGCGGCAGGGTCGCTTTATTTAGCGGATCAATTGCGCGCTCGGCGCTCCCTCTCGGCCCGAAGGAGTTACGGGCTTGCGGTTGGCATTGCCAAGCTCGCAGCCGGGCTATCGCTGCTGCTGCTGTTGCTGCCGCTGCTGCTGCTGCTGCTGCTGCTGCAGAGGGGGAGAGGCTTTAGCCGTGTATATATACGTATATATAGGCACACTGCGGGCTGCGCGATCTCTAGGCACGCTGCGTGACCTGTCACCGTGAGCGCCGCTGGATTTATAACACGGACGCCAACTTATCGCATATTTACCTGAACTCTCCCCGTTTTCAGTCCATGTGTGTTGGTGTGTGTACGTATGCGAGTGTGTGTGTGTGTGGGTGCGTGTGTGAGTGTGTATATGTAGAGGCTCGATGACAGCGTGCAGGAGGCACTAACGCGGCGGGGCCGCCTAGACCGTTTGGCGCCCGAGCCAAGATACGGTCTAGGCAGCCTGCTGTTTTGCGCGCATATGCGGAAATATTTGTAAGCTCTGGGGGGAGGGAAAAAATGGGACGGCTGAGGAAAAAAAGCGTTTGTTAAGGGCTTGGTTTATGCGACGGACGCTGGCTTATGCGGGGATATGATAACGCCGGCGTTGAGGATGCGGTTTAAATTGCGCCCTGTTTTTGCTAAATAAATTACGCCCGTTTGTTTAGTTGTTTAGTCTGAGGTTTTGTTACGCTGCTTGGAGATACTTTTTTAATGGTTTGTAATTTCGAGTTGCTAGTTTTTATTCATTGTTTAATTTAAAAGTAGTAGGCGTTTTTGGAGGTGTTAAGTCTGCTCCCCTCTCCAGAATTCAAGAAATGGTATACATATTCGTTTGACTGGAAGTTACATATTGAATTATTTTTAAGATTATTGGTTTATTGGTTATATTAAATTTATTGGTGTTATATTGATATGAGCAAATCTACAAAAAAAAATCCCTTTGACGGTTCCAAAAACTTCAAAGAAAAAAATTTTTACCTACATCAGAGTGATCGTTTTTTCTTGTTCTATGGGTCATATAATGGGCGAAAAAAATACTGTACACACGATTTTTAAAAACTTATTTTTTTATTTTGAACAAATTAAGATTTTAATCAAAACGGTAAAAGTAGGTTTTTTTAGTTATTTTTCGTCTAACAAAATTTCGTGTCAAATCTCTCCATTCTAATACACTTATTATAGTATATTATAAATATTTAAATAATTTAGTGATAAAGCGATTCAGGATTTTTATTTAAAAACTGTTAACAAAATAATAACAATAGGGAAGTTGTCACTTATAATTATTAGTACAAAGTAGTACAAGTTGGCAAGTAAGTGAGCAACTTGCATCGTAAAGTCCCTCACTCAAAGTCTGGCACACTCAAAATTTTAGGTTTACGATAGTTGACACGAAATTTTACAACTAAACTACTTAACATAAAACAAGGTAAAATTTGAAAAGAAATAAATATAAAAATATTCCCATCATCAAAAACTTTTACTCAAAAAGCACGAAGTAAAACAAATAAATCACAGAGCCAAGAACACAAGACGCCTCCCCCAACCGCTCTGCCTTCCCGAAAGAAAGGATGCAGCATTGAAACGCGCATATCTCTCACGTGCAACCCGATTTCTTTTTAAAAGGCTTCAGCGCTTGCTCACCTACTCACGCGAACGCTCACCAGTGACTTGCACATCGAGCTTTATCGCAATTAATCCGACGTCGCGGCCTGCCACCGCGCGAGTGCAAAAAAAAACCTTCAACAGCGGCGGCGCGCGAAAGAGTCTCTATCGCTTATCTCTCCCCCGGCGGAGATCATCTAATTGCCCCGCGCGCTCGATTATTATTTCGTTATGGGAAAAGCCCGCCGCCTATTGTGCGTCGCGAAGGAAAACTCGATAAAAATGTGTCAAGAGAGAAAGACAAACCGATTCACACGCGGGCGTGTTTGCATTGTGCGCTTTATAATGCGCCATTCGAAAATCGCGCGCCTTTTGTCTCAGCGCGCGCGCGCGCGTATATATTTTCAGAAAAGTGAAATCGCGCGCACTGCGGAAGTCTATTCGGGCCGCGTATGCGTGTATGCAGCGCGGATATAGCGCAACGTCGTGGGTGTATACGTCGCGCGCGGCTCCTTTTTTTCCTGCCCTGAACGCGGAATTGTAATGCCGGGCTGCTTGTCGAGGCGGTTTCTCATGCAGATTTCGCACAGTGGATATGTGCGCCGCGTGAAGAGGCGAATTTTTGTTTCACAATGCAAATCTGCATGATAAAGCGGAATTATTTAGCCCGGCATTATGCGAGTAGCAACGTGTGTCACTGTATAAACACCGGGGGTAATTAATAAACCCTCCTTGATTATGAAGCTTTTATTGTCTCGCTATTCAGCAGAGAAGGATAATCGTAAGTGCAGCTACGTGCACGGCAAGGCCGCACTAATGACGCGTAATCTTAAAAGCGCAGCCCTACAGCCCGCCCCAGCCCTGGCATCATCCGCGCCATATAGCTAAAATCTGAATGCACGCTATATTTCCGAAGGGGGCAGCCAATACGCAGGCTGCACTCGCGCGTCATTGGCGGATTGGCATTCAACGAAATAACGCGCCGCTCTACGGAGATGCAATTCCCATAATGCGCGAGTACTTACACACATGCCCGCCGCGCGGATATATATACCCATAGCATTCGCCTCGGAGCGCGTATATGGCAATTAGTCGAGATTAAGCGGCGCATAGGAGAAGGTTCGCTGGCCTCTCTCCCTCCGTATAAACCGACAATCCGCGGCTAATAGACCGACTACTCCGCCGGCGGCGTCCGATAGCTTTTCTATGGACCTCGGGCTGCTGCTGCTGCTGCTGCTGCTCTCCTCCTCCTCCTACCCGCAAGCCGAGAAAGCCGAATTATCGCACGTAATCGCAAACTAGCTACGCGCGCGCACCTCGGGCCGCGCGCTCGCTCAGCTGCGATTGCGCGCGTCAAAGCGGATTTGCAGAGCTGCGGAGAGCTGGATGCGGTTCTGCGAAAGGCCGAAAAAGATTTTTCCTTTTTCGAGTGGTATATCGCGAAAAAGAGGGGCCAGAGCGATTGAGAGTCGAGGTGGGCACGGCCGGCTCTCTGTAAGCGGATGTGTTCAAAGATAGATTAGCGGGCAAAGTGGAACGGGAGAATCTATAGGTTGCGGGATCGCTTATTTTTTTGCTTATTCTCTGTTTTATGTCGGGCTGGCATGGAAAATGGAAAGAGCTGATAAAATCGAAATTTTGGAGAATAAAAGTGCGCCGATAGGCTCTTTTTCCATACTTTGTGTGTGTGTCGCCTCTTTTTCAAACGTGACGATCAAAACCGCAGAAAAAAAAGCCCGGATAAATCTCTAAATCGATTATCATTCAGATTTCCAACCTTTCAAACTTTTTTCAAACCCGCTCCACATTATAAAATATCGCGTGCTCAATTACATGTTACACGCGTCCGAAAAAATGACGCAACCGAAAAACGAAAAAATTATACTCTCCCCAAAATGAAGCGAGTATATATACATTGAAACCACCTCCTTAACGAAGATCCACGCACTTTTTTTCGCCGCTCCAAACCGGAATCCCCACTGTACCCTCACAAAAGCTCTGACAACAAAAAAATGAGTAAGACCATCCTTGCTCATGTCCGTCGCGCCTTGTCTCGTTTTTTTCTTTCGCAAACCGCCGCCGCAGGAGAAAGAGAGAGAGCAGGTGTCGCGCGCTCCCAGCCGCCGCTCGCGCGCGTACAATTAATGTACTGACCGAGCGCGCGAGAGCTGCCTTGTAAAATTTGCATGTCGAAAAAAATTCAACACGCGGACCGACAAGCCGGGCCCGCTCCGAGAGCTAAACGACTCGGCTCCGTAGGCGGGGACAGATATCGGCCGAAAGCTACCGTCCAATTCTAATACGCCTTTTTATTTATTCTCTTTTTTTTATATTTCATACGACTCGTTATCCGGTGTCCTGTTTCCCGCTGCTCTCTCGTATTCTCTTGGCGAGTGTATCTCTTTCTCCGAACTCCCCGGGCCCGTTTCGTCTTTATCATAGCGCTGTATCGCGCGGGCATGTGCTCGACTTTTTTTTTTACGGGGCTTTTGAAATCGCGCGCTCTCGTTACTTTTAAATGCGGGCGCTTTGTCACTCGGGACAGATTCTATTTAACATTAATAATCACGTGAAATTGGCCAAGGCGGAGAGCGAGGTGGATGTATAATTGATCGCGAGGTATGAGGGCTCGTTTGTCGCGCATCAATTTTAATTTATGGGTGACAAAAGCTCGAGCCTCGCGCGGCTGCAGATATATTTCGGCTATTTATAAACGGATTAATTAATAGTGTGTATTAAATTTAATATAGGAAATTATTCGCGCGTATTGAAATATATTTGGCAAATTTTAAGAAGTATATGGCCGTATCAATTATGCGCGCGCAGTTAAAAGCTGTATTTCTAATTAATGTTAATGCATTAATAACGTTTTGAAATACGACGCGCGACGCCTGAGTATATTTTATTCGTTATAAAAAAATGCGGAACGAAAAAAAAGAGAGAGAGAGAAAAAAAGGGTTCTCCGGCATACGAAAAATTTTTTAACTAAATCGGAGCAAATTAGTTTTGAGCGCAAGAGTTATATTCAGAAGCTAGCAACTGCAAATTTAAGTAAGCTACTTATACGCGTCGCAGTTATAAATCCAAAAAACTGCCGGGCAGCCCATTAAAAGTTCCTGCAGAAACAAATTTAACAGAATTTTTGTCGCATTTAGCCGAGCCCACCCACGGTGCGGACTTTTTTAAAAGCACGGGCGTAAATTGACTGCCGCGCGCAATCCGCGCGATTTAGCCCAAACTAAATCCGCCAATTTCGCAGCAAGGATCTGCTCTCGTAGTCCCCTCGGCCTTCCTGCTTTTTCCGCATTCTCATCGCTGCCTCCCTCGGCTTTTTTGCCCAGCGGCTTCCAACTCGATTTACTCAAGCGCTTCTCGCCTATATATATATTATTATTCGATCTAGGCTTGGAGAGACAGCAGTATACGCAGGTGAATTGACATCACGCGTGCTTCCTTGAATAACCGAAACGCAATGCATATACATTTATTTTCTTATTGTGTATTGTGGATTCGTATATACAGAGATATATTCATCACTTTATACCAGTGGGTTCAAACTGATTTTGTGCGAGATGTAGTCAAGCTGTTCCAGCTGGATGAATATTATAATTCGTTTATTTCAGTATGTGACGGGCATATTTTTACTTTTTTTTTACAGCCTGTCGCAGATATACGTAACTGGGAATCTTTTTTGAGATGATATCGTTTTTAGGTCGACTTTTTGTGCGTACCGGTTTTATATTTGGTAGGTGTGTTCGGTGTCATTTTTCATACACTTTGTATTATAAATACGCATCAAAGACATCAGTTATACGTTCGTACATTTTAAAACGTGATCTTTAAATTTTATTTTAAACCGTTTCAATTTATTATAAAATAATTTTTATAAGAACTTTTATTTTAACATAACACTGCTGACATACGTATTTCTTAATTCCGTTGAATTTACCGAAAAATTACATAACAGAATCTCTATCTCTTAACCCAATTCCATACACTTATCGTATTAAACATTAAAACCTTTTACGGCAGGGCTTCGAGAGCTTATTGCAGCTCGTCCTCGACCTCGTCAGATTTTCATTTCATTGAAATCTTTGTTCTAGCCGAGCGGACCATTACGTAAATTTCGTCCTCGTCCATGCAGATAATACACACACTTTATACAAACACACACTTGGAGCGTTAAGAAGAAAGCGGAGGAAGAGCGAGCGGGAGAGCCGGTTGAGATAAAATCGTTGGGAGGCTCCCGTGAATCTCCCTCGTCTCTCGCTCGTCGGAAGAAAAGTAAAATGATGACAAAGTATAGAGGGGGCTGAAGGAGGAGAGAGAGAGAAGAAAAGCGGACGCGAGGCAAACGAGGTGCCTAGAGAAGAGAGGCGACTAATTCCAGCGAAGGGAGGCCTCATTATTTACCAGATTAGCGTAAGCTGAGATAGTCTTTACTCGGCTTTCCCGTTATTCCGATAGGTTTCCGGAAGCTTATCGGTATTCTGGGGGGAGAAAGAGGAGAGACGCGCGAGCGCAGAATTCGTTGCCCGTCGCCGGATACTTTAAATTATCACTGCGAACTCGGCTGCATATGGCTGAAATTGTAGCGAGCGCGCGATGTGCAGTATTTCGTTGCTCTAATATTTCGTTGGTTTTTTTTTCTTTGAAATACGTGCGCGTACTTGGTGTTCAACGAGTTATCATTTTCGTTTTTTTTGAAAGAGAAATAATAATTTAGTAGTTTTTATTCATAATAAGAGAATCCTTGATAGAAATTATTCTGTTTCTTAGCCAGTTAAATAGCTAATTAATGGTTTACACGGTAGAAAATAGCCAAATAATAGTCACTTCATTCACCAAAGAACGCTTTTAGTATTAATTTCATATTATTTATTTTTAAAGTAAGGATAATAAAAAGACTTGATATTAATGCTAATATTTTCAAACAAAATATTTGAGATAAAATAATTTCAGCGCTGTGGATAGCTAAAGAATAATAGCACGATCAATTTCATCAAAGTTATTTACGCTGCGGCTAACGAAGGTGAAAATGTAATTTGTTGACCTGTATACAGCTATGAAACTAACCGCAATAATTCATTTATGACCGTTTAATAATCGTCGGTTATAGATAGAGAGTATCGCTAATATTAAACATGCAAAATTTATGAAAATTATAACTATCGATGATCAGTTAGGAATTATTAATTAAGTTTATACCTTATTGTTTTACTATAATTGTTTTCTACATTCTTTATGACGTTTACTGTATGCATTGTCAATCAATTTATTGGAAAATGGATAATTAAATATATATCAGTATTGTGCTTGTATTAATTATAATAATAAAACATTCCAGGAATTTTAAATAAAAATTTCCATCTAATAATCAAACGCCAAATGAAATTAGTAAAACCTAATAAAACCAACCTTCTCGAAAATTCAAGAAATAATTATCACTCTCCCTCGGCGCCATCGTCGCTCTGTAATCTACTACGGCTCACTTTCTTCGCTCATAAACTATTTAAAACCCGGCTTTTAATAATCAAGTAGCCGTGCAGTCACATTTGCTCGACCCTAGGGCCACGGAAATACAAATAACTTTTTAACGTGGCATGCCGCACTGCGAGCGCACACACTCACAGAAAGCAGGAGACACAAAGTAAAGTGCTTCGTCCTCTCAGCGCGCTAAATAAAATAAACCCCGTGCCAGTGACACGTCCGCTGGTTTTTCAAAGCTCATTACAATTTAGCTCACGCAGCTATATGCGCGCGGCACTGAAACTTTTCGTACCATGCGCCAGCCGCGCACGCGAGCCTGTTGGCTTACCGCCGAGCGAGCAGCTCCGCGAGAAAGGGTTGAGGGGGGGAGGGGGCGAGGGCGAAAAAAATTAATTACGCTCTCGCATCTATCAGGGCTACTCCCTTAATTGCTTTATGACACTCGACTTACCGCGCTCGTCCCTTTTTTTTCGCTCTCCGCTCGATTCGCGGCCGCCTGCACCATCTTGCGGCGGCTTCTGCGGCGTCGGCCGCCGCCGAGGGTAAGGATAATTGCATTGGCGAAATTCGTTTAACGAATTATTCCTTCACGCTACTGGCGCGCGCGCCCTCGCAAAAAGTAGATTACACCCGATGCGATATTAGATCTTCCTTAATTCGCTTTCGCGTTTGTTTTATCCGTATATACGCGCCAGAGCGAGTTGAAGTCTTGAGGGAAGAATGTATATACGCAAGGCGCTACTAACTTTGCGTTTTTGTTACTTAAGCGGTCGCTGATAAATTAGGACCATGAATATTGAGATGTGTACCGGGTGGTGAAGCGATTGGTAGCGGATTATTTCAAGATATTAAATTTGATGATTGGTTATTAATATTTATAATTAATTGTTTTATAGTAATAGTTAAGGATGCATTTATATAATTAATGGAAACAAATCTGCTAAAATATATAGTATATGTAAGTAATAAAATCACTTTTTATGAGATTTGATCAGTTTTTGTCAGAAATAAGAATAAAATAAGAATAATATTTTTAATATTGCATCTATTTTGCAACGTTATGGAAGTACACTATGTTGTATTTAAATAAGTAAAAAGAGTTAGCATTGACACAATTGACGAAGATAAATAATATAGAAGAGACAGTTAACCAAGAGATATAAACATTCACGTTTATAAGCTTATCCAAAGTACATATCCACTTTACAACTTGCCTCATTTCCACAACAAGAACTTGAAAAACCCCCCAAAAAACTGTCCATATCATAAATCACGACAAACGGCGCGTAAAATTTCTCAAAGCCCGCGAAGCCGCATAATTAGTCCGAACGGAAAGTGCTGAAAATTAGGTTTATTTTTAGTCGCATGCGCGTAAAATACACATGCCCCGGGGACGCGCGTCGTTTCCCTAAAATATGAGGCTTTCAAGCGATTGCCTGGCGCGGTAAAAAGTAACGTTATACGCGCTCGCTCGTGGAATCCTTTCCGTCTCATTTCTCGGCTCTCCCGACTGCTCGCTCGGCAATCCGAAAATTCAAATTAAAAGAAAGCGCGTTTCCATGTGCGTGGCCTCCCACTTACTAATGACGGATTCGTTCGTTGACGCCGAAGCGTGAAAAGACGGGCCCCTGTAGCTTCAAAGGGGCGACGCTACTTTTTCATCTGGATGCGCGAGAGAAGCAAGATGAGTAATAACTCTTTGGGGGCTCCGAGAACTTTGTTCGACTTTGTCACGGGCTGTCTTTTCTTCGGGATTTTTCAAGAGATCTAGGATAATTTTGTATGAACCGAATTAGCATGCTTTCAAAGGGTTTACCGTTAGGTGGCCGGATATTTGTTTACTTGTGATGCTGTTTGACTGCGAGGTCATCTGTTTTCTGTCATGTCTTTCAAATAAAAGCGATGTTGAATATTCAGAACGTTTACAACTAACAAATTGAGGCTTTAAAATTAATATTAATTATACATATGCAGTTCGCAAATAAAATATCAATTTTTTAATCACTTTTAGAAACTTCTTGTTAACTTACTAATGCTATGCTAATTGCTCCTCACTGAATAATATTCAAATTCCGTATAAAGGGGCTTTTATCTATACACGAAGAAACCGAACGCCAGCAGATACGAAAGACACTTTATCCATATTTTTTCCGATAGTCATCAGCGCAAGAGCCTCATCGACCTTCAAACGATACAGCCACGAATGCTTCTCATACTCGTCAGAGTCTCTCGCAACAATTTTCAATAACAATTCGCCGCGCTCGGCCATAATTCGCGCGCGCGGCTTCAAAAGTCCCGGGCCTCCGCGCTCGCGCGCAAAAAAGCCTCCAAACGACGCATGATTTACAACCGCGCACTAATTTGGAGCAGCATCAAAAGCGGAGAGCCGAGAGAGGGAGAGAGGGAGAGAGAGACAAAAAAGGAGGAAAAACGAAGAGGAGAGGAAGAGGAAGATGAAAGGCTCGCGATCCTCGTCGTCATCGTCGTCGTCGTTTTCATGTCATTGGCCCTGGCGATCTGTCAAGCGTCAGCGCACACGTGCATGCACTGCCCCCGTCGTATATGCATCGCGCGCTGCCGCGACGCTACGTGACTCAATTTTCGAGGAGAGAAAGACTCCCGGACTACTATGTGCTCTCCTTAAGTGCCTCATTATTATGCCGTTAACGAGGAGACTCGCTGCTGCACCGCCGAAAAATCTCTTTCCCTCTTCTCTTTCGTTTTTTTATGCGTGTGCCGAGATCAGCTCGGACGCTTCTGTCTGTCTCTCTCTTTTTTTCTCGGCTTTTCACCGGGTCGAGCTGTCCCACGGGTCTATCGGGAATTCCGAGGGCCGCGTGGGACTTAGAGATATTGAGTGTCGCGCTCGGGCCCTACTCGTTAGAAATTTTAATACCCGATGCCGATCCTGTCAGGTATAAGCCGAACTGAGAACGCTCTTTACGACGTGTCTCTCACGACGTGCGTTTTCATATTTCCTAAGTAGCTGTGTGCGTCGAAGGCCCAGTGGACAGGTGAATTTTTAACTTTGGCTTCGATTCATTGGACTTGACTGGGGCCTTTTCAATGGGAAGGATTATTCTATTGAGCGAATAGTATTTGACTTTTTGGCTGGCACGTTTGTATTTCGGAGATGCGTATCGAAGTAGAATATTTTAAAATCGAGGGGCTATTTAATCTACCTGTTCATGAGGCTTCTATCATAAAATCAATATCTAATCGGGATAAATCATGCATTTTAAAGCATTTGAAAACGTAAGGTATCTGATCAACAATATAAATAAAGCAGATAAGACTGACTGACAGCAACCAATATGTGTATTTTTATTCATCGGGAATGCAATTTTAATCAACAAAATCTGTTCTTAATCGACTAAAATAACTGTCGAACTTATTTTATAAGATTGAAATTAATTAGATTTGTATTAATGGATTATTATTTCAAAATGTGAGATTACCATTGATTTCGGGTTATATTTAAGCATGATAGTTTTCATTATTATGGCATTTATTATATTTTTTTTAAATCTAATATAACTTAAAAAATTAAAATCGTATTCTTAAATAAATATTATTAAAATTAAAAGAATTAGAGTTTGAATTTTTACGACAAATATAGTCGTAGTAGAATCTTATTTTTCAAATCTGTAAAATAAAATTTAGAAAGTGCATATTACAAACTCAAAATAAATTCCTGGATCATTTTTCACACCCAAGAACCTGCTATGTTTTTGTCACCGTTGCCGTAAAAAAAGCAACAGATCTTATTCAAAAATATAAAAGGCTTTGAAAGGCTAAAAATTATTGCACGCCGCATTTAAATAACAAATCAGCGCCTAAACATATATCTCCTCAAGCTGCTGTCACCAGCCCACGTCTCTATAGAAAAAACAAGTGGAAAGTTCTATAATCCTCGTACGACCAAAAACATTCTTCCTCTCTCAAGAGTCGAGGCAATTCTTGCTCTTTCGCGCTATCTTAATAAAATTCTTCCACCTGACTTCAGCCCTATTAAAAATACAAATCGTAATTTTATGTATCTCCCAGAGCCGTTAGAAACTACTATTTACACGTCGATTCCTCGGGCCGAAAAGAGCCTGCAGCGCCCATATAATAGAGACATACCCGCTGCGAACAAGATAAATCAGTATTAACGCCCGAAAGGCTGGCGACGCAGTCACCTGTGTCCGAAATGCAAACGCCGACGGCCCTGTTACTCTCTCGGTATTATTCGAGCGTATGTATATGCGCTTGCGCGCTCGTTTATATGTGCGCTCGCGCGCGCGCGCACGACGACAAGTCGCATAATTACGCGCGAGAGAACCGGACGCGCCTCCGCCCATTATGTATTGAAATACATTTCTTTTCCATTACCGGGATTAATAATTTTATCGCGCCCGAAAGAAACTCGTTTTGTGATAAATCAGGCGGGACGGCGTGAACGAAAATGAAGCGTCTTATTTTTCATGGGCTCGTGAGGGGGAAATTTTTACTTGCTTCCGTGTAGAAATTGATGTGTTTATAAATGAGTTGATTTTTAGTTTAGAAGAGATATTTCTCGAATTGATTAAATTTTTGTGACGAGCGTTTGGCTGACGGCTCAATTTTGGACTCAAAGGAAGAAATGTGGCTATTTACAGTTATGCTCAATATTAGGATTATCCTGAAAATTTAAGGGGACACTGGAATTCAAAGATTATTTCTACTAGTGATGTCATAATGCTGGAGCAGGTGTTGCCGTGTGGTGGGATGTCAAAGGCAAAGCTCGTCAAGGATTAAATTTGATAGAAAAAAAAAATGCTTTAAAAATTCATTAGTTATAGCTTTTTGGGATGTTCACTAAAAATTGCTTTTAAATATTATATGTATAACGATTGAAATAATCGAGACCACTCGATCATATTGCCGTAAATGTTTTAAATCCATAATTTTTCAAAATATTTTTATTTTATCGAAAAAATCGTTCGTAATATAATATCAAATAAAACGTTATCCGTCGGATTACAATAAACTTGAAAATTTCACAGTTTAATATTATACGTACAGATAACTCTCAGAGTATTTCAGTTAAACCACTATCCTCCCGATTCCAGCAACAAAATTTCTCATCAATAGCTGACACTTTAAGAGCATTTAATCAACTTCATGAAATTCCACGCTGCAACAAAGCTCGGTATATCCTACTCAACTTTACTTTCCAGCAAGCAACGGAATTATCAATAACGCCAGCCTTCCCCCAGAGTAATTCAGCGCTAATTGATTCACTGCGTTACGTTCCTTATTCAGTCTCTCTCTGTGCTCTGATCCCGCGCGATTTCGCGCAGCTATTGCTAGCCAATATTCTCGAGCCAATCCTGGTAACTTCTGAGCTCTCTCTCTCTCCCTCCCTGTGCGCGAACCTAAGCAAACACAAAGAGAGTGAGAGAGAGAGAGAGAGAGAGAGAGAGGCCGAGAACGTTAGCTTTCCTCGTGCACACAGTGTTTGTACAAACATACATAGCAACACACAAAACACAAGCTTCTGCGCGTTATCCATCGTTTATGAGCACACATACGTACACCCACACACACGCACCACCTCTGCGCATACGTCCCGTGGGGATTAAGGAGCTAAACTCGCCCGCTCTCCTACTTCCAAGCGAGAGGGAGAGAGTGAGAGCCTGGCAGCGGCGGCGGCGGCGGCGGCAACTTTATGTCTCAATTATAGCGGTCTCTCGGACGTAATAACAATAAACGTCACATATATATTCGGCCGAGCGCGCCGACGAGAGAGAGCCGATAGAGCGGGGATGTCTCGTTTGGCAAAAGCTCGCGCGATTAGCCGCGGCTCGGCCAAGGAGTCCGTGATACGCAGTCTTCGCACGTATATAAGCATCGCGCGCCTCGCTCTTTTTTTTTCTCTTATACCATTTGTTTTGGAAAGGTGCCGGTGGAGATGAGGCTCGTTTAATTGCCAGACGATTCAATTTTGAAATCGGTGGTTGCGAAAGGCGGGCCCGAGGAAACTTAATAAGCGTGCATTGGAAAATTTATCGGCGCGCGCGGCTCTGATATTTACGCAGGCGACGCGGATAAATCAGTGCGAGAAGCGAGAAGAGGGTATATACAAGCGGCTTCGCATAAAGTCGCCTTTTTTATTGAGATGTTTTGTCGGCGAGGCTTCGCCGTTGTCTTGGCTTGCGGATAAAAGAGACATTCTCCGATGCTTGCGAAGTCTGGATTCTTGAATATTTTAACGAATAACCTTGTCGTTGTTTTAATATTTTTCGAATAAGCGATCGGCTTTTTTTCTTTCTACCGCGGCGCGTGAATTTATTTACTCGGTTTTGTGAATTGTGAAATATATGACTTGTTTATTTGCGGCTGGCGATTTTTCAACCTGTTGATTTTTATTTTTGCCGATATAAAAGAAAAATGTAATTTGCAATATGACGAACCGAAAACTATTGCTCGAGGCTTCGGTGATGCCAGGAATTTTTGGAGTTGCTGTTTCGAAACTAAGTCGCAAGAGAGAGAGGTAGCTTTAGAGGTGGAAACTTATATACACAGTTAATAAATAAAATTAAGTAACTCGCTGCACAACTAAGTTTCCACAGTTTCCCTACATCCTAAGTAAATGAAGGTGTTGCTGCCTTAAACAAAATTTACAGATCTAACTTTACAGTTTCGTATTAATTTGAGGTAACAGACACCGCTGCGCGCGCGAGCTGAGACGAATAACAAACTTCGGCAAAACGCCATTATAAATTTAAGATACGTCAAAATTCTAGAAACTTTGGATACTGGGTATAGGTAGAGCAATCTAAATATAACGGTTGGACCATTTTCTAATACCGGACATTTATAAAGTTGGTGGTTTTTTAATGAACAAGAGAGTGAGTTTCACCGGTATCGACATTTTGCTCTAATTAAAAGCTCTAAGTAAAGGGCACGCTGTCTCGGAGCTTCTTTTCGAACTATCAATTTAAGTGCCAATGAAGAGACTTTAGCCCTGTTTATGAGGTTTCGCTTGCAATATTAAAGCTCGTTGTCAGCAGATGCCATTTTTATATTTTTAATACACAGCTAAATGTTTACTAGTGCCAGAGTCCCCAAAGTACTATTCGTTTATATTGGATGGGATGAACTTGTTGTCGCCGTCGTGTTACAAGCATTTATTTCGGCACATCTAATCGGAACTGCATTTTTTTCACACTTTATGCTCTCCTCTACTCGTACATGAAAAAAAAAACTAATTTTCTAAATTTGAGGGTACTTTTTTTATTTTTAAAATTTTGACTTTTTAACCTACTTTTCATCGAGTTATCGGTTTATTGCCTTTTGTGGCTATATTTGGCAGTCTAATTCTTCAACGAACAAGTTAGAAGATTTCATCTTAAAATTAGTTCCAGACTCATACGCATCATTGCTAAGCAATACTATC
This sequence comes from Eupelmus urozonus, assembly GCA_900480035.1. Lineage (NCBI taxonomy): Eukaryota > Metazoa > Arthropoda > Insecta > Hymenoptera > Eupelmidae > Eupelmus > Eupelmus urozonus. The sequence continues at coordinate 81,127 of UELX01000122.1, read as the reverse complement.
TTAGAATCTTTCAGATTTATATTAAGAGCAACAAAAACTCAAAACAAATAGACGCATTATTTAAACTGAGGATAATATTATTTTAAACTTCCAAGCTAATTCACAGATAAACAACGATACAGGAAAGAAAAGGAAATTATCAGGAGATATTGAAATTTTATACGAACGAGTAACCAAGAAGTATAAACTTGACAAAATGGCAAGTACAGGTATAAAGATACTTCAAGACATAACTGTTAGTACTGCCGAATTGTATAAAATACTTGATATCAGCATAACTACAAAGCTGCATTCTTTAATAAAAGCAAACGTAAATAATAATACTATAAATGAACAGATTTAATATCTGTTTTAACCTCATCGTGCCAGGCCCAATGAATGCGCAACATTCAGAGAGAATGAAAATATTTTCTCTAAGTAGGATTATTTTTCGGAAAATACCTGTCTGATGATTTCGATTTGGTATAATTATTACTGATTTGAATAAGTAACTTATCAGATATCTACTTTATTACGAAGTTAGTAACTAATTCTAGCCTTCGGCCTTGCAATAATCAATTCATGAACCCTGCATTTTACCTTATAAACATATTGCATATATTACATGAATATTGATTTAGACACTAATTAACATTCAAATTAAGTCTTGCAGTCAAATGCATCTACTAATAGAAAGACAGCATTATCAGTTATCCAATTAATTTTTATACTGAATGTGCAGCAAAAAATATTATTCAAATCAAGTTTACTTATAATCTCGAAAAAAGTACATAGCTCGTGAAAGAAAAGTATGATTCGTAATTATTGCTGCATAAGTAATACTTTGTACCAATAAATTTTAATGCTCTAAATAGTTTTCAATGTTCAGAAAAAGGAAAAAAAATTGTTATAATTGATCAAGCTTTTGAAAAAGGTATTTTTAAAAATTTTTTTGCCTTATTAAGATTTATTATGATCGGTAAATACTGAGAAATTAGCAGACATAATGATTCGAAAGCTTTTAATTTAAAGTCTTCTTTATTAAGCTACAATTTTTTCAGACTTATCCTTTTATTTAATTAACGGACAATTATAATGAACATTTATTTAATTAAATTACTGTTTTAAATAGGATTTTCATTTAATGAAAATAGATGATTGAAATTAAATCTTTTTTATTTGACTGTCAAAAAGCATTAAAACTAAAAATCAGATACTGTTACGGATTAAATCTGCATTAATAATAATTGACTTCATTTCCTCAGCTTTACAAAAATTCCATATCTAGAAAAAGAAAAATAAATAATTTACATCCTAAGTAATAAAATTATCAAGGCCGCATGATCTAGTCTTTATGAATTCATATAATACATTGTTGACTTTTATCACGATCTTATTAGCTGAAAATATGCGTTCATTTATATGTACTTTTTTTTATTTGTTTTAGGTACATAGGCAAATCTAAGCGTCGCTAACCTAATCTTCTGTCACGTAGCGGTTGTATGACCTAGTCAAACAAAAAAATAAACTCAAAAAGAAAAAAAACAACACGAGCTCTTGGAAGCACCAGCAGAATGTTAAGTCTGTATCGCGTGAGTGTGCGCAAAACTGCCGCGAAACACGTTATCCAAATATATGTATATGGAACTCCGCGATTCTCGTGTTGCCGGTGACAATAGAAACCGAATGCAAAACCCCACAGGATTAACGCGCGCGCGCCTGCAGCCGGAGAAATACACTTGAGGCACTACCACCCGCGCTCGTACAACCACGTTAATTCCCGCGTCAAAAGCTCGAGTTACGTTGATACTGGATATATATATACGCGCGCGCGCGCGCTCTTATCTGCAGTTGACGAACATCTTTCGCTAAAGTTGTTACAATTACGAAATTAAAGATGGCAAATGCATCAAGGAATTCGTTTAAAAAATTTATCGCAAAATCTGAATGTATATTTCGTAAGGCTGCATAAAAATTGTTAAAAATAGCCTAACGACGACCCATCCATTAGATATACCAATTAGCTCGATCTAAAAAGCTTCCTACCACACGCACGCACCTTTTTGTACCAGAAATGAAACTTATAATCGTCCTGTCAACTTTTGTCCATTTTTTCTCTTCGCGCAGCCAGTACAATGCACGCGCGACCTAAATATTCCTCTTTCTCCCCGGCTCTGCATATTATAATACATATATATATATACGATTTCAATCGCGTTCGCGCGTACATATTCTGCTCGTCGTGCCCAGCTTAATGCACACCGCATTTGCATACACCTATATATACGAGCGCGCTCGTCATTTACGCGCGTTTAGGCGCACGCCTGCGCGAATTTCACAGAATGAACGAGAGGAAGAGAAAAAAAAGAGGGAGAGAAATTTTCTATACGGCGCGGCTGTATTGTGCAGCCATTTTACACGTGAATACATATCGGAGTGTTTATTCAGGCGCCGTGTTTTTTCTGGTTTTTTTTATTTTTTTTATTTTTTGATCGAGCAATGGCACATACGATTGATTTACGTGATATGTGTTCAAGAATAATTGGAGTGATCGAACTGGGAGATCACGAATAGTTGAGTTCAAAGTGTCACGGTCGTGTGTATAGAGTTAGGGTAGGGGGAGGGGGTGGGGAAAATATAGGGCGAGTGGTAAATTTTTATGAGTGCAGGGCTGGGATGTGTATTGTTCACCGGAGATATGTAGATATTGTTGTTGGTAGTTTGTTGGGGCGCATTATACTTGAAGTTCAATCGATCCTAACTTGAAACAGCTGTAAACGCGCAAGTTTGCAACTTTCGAGCTGAAATATAGATGTTGATAATGGATCGGTGATAAACAAAAGATTTAAGATAGAAAGTTACTAAGTAAAATGTTGTGTGCGCGCGAAAGTAGAGCACATAAGTAAAATTATCCTGATAATCGGAGTTTCTGGTATTCCTTTATATTCGAGTCTCGAAAATCGGAGATAATAAAATATTAAATATCTTAAAAATACAATATTCTGCAGTACAATTTATCGTAAAAGATAGATTTCTATTAATTTATATAAAATAATGAAATAGTATTTTAATTTAACATCTCTTTTGTGTTGCACTGCAAACGTTCAAACCTCTTTTAAAAGTCGCTATTATTAACTTTCATCAAAATTAAACGGACCACAGTGAATTCGATATAGGTCATCCGTTAATAATATATAAAACGTTCAAAAGGGATGGAAAACCGAGCCGAAGCACCAGTCCGTTAACTGCGTTTGTCACGTGCAGATAGACAATTCAACGCATCATGTATGAATAATTATTAAACTCTCGTCAGTCGGTATATATTTTGAATCTGAAACACTAATGAAATTCATCAGCGTAATAAAATTTTGCAAATTATCATCAAAATTATTAAATATTCATAGCAATAAAAATTATATACTCTGCCTCTCTCTGGCGAAATTTAATTCATTCTCAGTCACTCAAACAAAATTGACGCGAGCCATCACTGCATTTCAAGTTCAAACAACTCGTTAAAATAATGTACAAACGAAATCCCAATACATCATTTCCTATTCACCGTTTCAAAATTAAAAGCTGCATAAATCTCAAAAAGAAAATTACGCATTATTAATTCTCACACGTATCCCTTACACCAGCTCCAGCCTCTGACGCCCTCAGCGCAAGCCGACCTAGCTCTCTCACACCTCCGCTCATTTCAGTAAAAAACAGAAGACCAGACCGCCGCCTCTAGGCTGCGCGCGCGCTAGAATGAAAAGGTGGCGTCCCGTGGTGGGTAGCTGACCCACCGCTGGGCTGGGTGGGTGCGCGCATTCTATCCGGGATTCCTCCGATGCTCGGCTCGATTTTATTCCGCGCAGAGTGCAATAAAGGCGCGGGCGCAATATACACATCGCGCGCCGCATGGAGCTCGCTCTCTCGGGTTATATTTTATAATCAAGGACCCGACAATGCCGAGAGGGTCTCCTGCTGCTGCCGAGAGAGATCGACGAAATCGATCAGACTGGAAGAGAGAGAGAAAGCTCTGCGTTCTGGCCTCTCTCTTTCACTGCGTAGGCGAATTAGGATTGAACGTTTCAAGATCTCAGATTGCGCTGCTATGGCTTTTTTGTGATCGTTGGGGTTTATATGGTTGTTTTTCGGAGCTGCCTGCCGGACAGCTGCGCGACAATTTCATTAATGAAGGTTTATTCGATGGCCAGGAGCTTTTGTATTCAGATGTATGACGCGAGGGACCGGTGGGTGATTCAAGTAAGGAGAAGTGGGTGTAGTCTTATTGTCCGGTTTATTGTGAATTAAAACTCTCATTGAAGCGGGTCATTTTTTCCTCTAGGGTATTTGTGTGTGTGTGGTTTGAAATATTCTGTTTTGACAATTCATGTATGTAAATAGTTACTTTTCAGATATTTTATAACATTTTTTAATATTACACTTTTGTTAAAATTAGTAAATTTTGTACAATGGTTTGAAAATAGTACCTTCATTTTGCAGAATCAAATTTAAAAAATAGTTATGACTTTTGTAAACACGAGAGAGAAAGGCTCGTAAAATGGAATGAGCTATTTCTGCACGTTACCACTTTGCACGCAATATGATCTGTTCAGAATATTGACTTTGAGATAAATATTTGCATAATTTTCTCTGTATTTTACTAGTAGCCGTTAAAGTTTTAAGTGCCCTTTTCCCGATTAAATTAGGTTTAGATAATATAAGCTCATTTTGTCGTAATAAAGGAGTCTTTTCTACATAAGCAACACGTTCGCTTAATTACGTTTAAAAATCCAAGTATTGTAGTTTCATTATGTTAGGAAGAGAGCGAGGCGAAAGTTTTGAAGAAGATATGGCCCACGAAGAGACTGGCATAGTAATGATTCTTAAACAGTTAAACAGTTTAGTAAACTGGAAACGATGGCGACGATTTAGCAGTCATTTATACAAAAGTTTAGCAATTAGTCCACGAAGCTCGGGCTCTTAGTCTCTCAACTTTGACGATAATAATACCTTTTTATTACAGCTCGTACTCCACTATAAGATCCTCCAATGTTTCATAATAACCTTTTACAGGAACAGAATAAAATGTAGAATTAAGATGAGTTTTCGAATTGCCATTTCTAAAATTAAATAAAAGAACAAACGCGAAAGCAGCTTAACGCAATAAAAGGAAAAAAGCTCGAAAAGCAAGTAGATTTATCTCACGTCTACTAAGCACGCAACTAGCCCGGCATATATCCGAAAAAGTCTCGAGTCATCCTATCAAGTCTCAGATCCGCCGAAAATTCCTCGCAAAGCATCCTCCTGCAGCGAAAGAATTTTCATTCTCCAAAGGGTCATCGCTTCGTGCAGGCTCACTTGTGCCGTCGAGCCATACATATGAATAGCTCAGAATGAGAGCGCTCGCTTCTACAGCTGTATACGTAATATACGAAAGCTTGAGCTGCGCGGAAAGAAAAGCTCGGTGGCTGGGCTCGATTCAGCGCGCTCCTATTCACTTCTTTTCTGTGCTCGCGCGCGCGCGCGCCATTCTGGAGCTGGACGCGACTCCAATCATCGTGGAGGCGGTGACGCTGCGATTCGTGCCTCGTGTACGTATACGCGATCGGCCTGAATGCGGCCCCGATCTTTTGCCGATCCGAGATAGCGAGTCTATCTGCGAGATACGGACTCTAATTTTCCTCGAGTGGGATTGCTATACCTATATAGCTATATATGTGTGTACGGATCTCGGGATTTTTAGGATTTTCAGTGATAAGAGTGAGAGTGCTTCTTTCATTTGTACTGACGTTATTGGGATGATTATATATATTTTTTAAATACGTGCTTCGTAAAATCTGAAATTGCATTAAAATTCCACTGCAAATGAATTTTCCAATAAAACCCAATACCGTAAATTTCCACTGAGAAAGCTCCAGCCATTGAGTTAATCAATAAACTAAAGCAGCCAAGCCATCAACAATTCACTTCCTCCCAAAGCTCCAACTCCACACATGCACACTGCACGCACACACGATCACACATAAACGCGCACATACAAAGACAAACCTCCTTTGGCGCACCCAGCTCTCGCAATTCCGCGTAATCTCTTACTGCTTTGCGCAAAAAGAAGCTCGACGTTCCACGAACCGAGAGCAGCGACGACGAAAAAATCGATTCCGCACCGCAGAAAAAGAGAGAGAGAGAGAGAGAGAGAGCAACTGTCGCGGGTAATTTCGCGCACGCGGTCCGTGTAGACGCAGGCTCGCGTACACAGAAAGATACACAGCGACACACATGCGAAGAAAGAATAAGTAACATCACTTTCGGCTGCGCAGCGCGCGCGCAGGAAGGAAGGAAGGAAGGAAGGAAGCGCGCCGAGCGCTATATACGTCCGTGAGCTCGCTCGCTCGCGCGATATCAAAGCACGTTGTTCTCTTTGAACTAATTTCCACGGCGTCGCCCATAAGTCAACTTGATTGGCGTCTCTAATTCGGAGAGAGGACCATTGCAGTTCGCGCGCGCGCGCACAAGAGAGAGAGAGAGAGAGAGCCTGCTCTATATATATATATATATAACCGAGCTGAGTTTAGTATGTGTGTGTACGCCAGCTTTCCCGGTGTACAGAGTCGTGTCTAGGTGTACCACTCAGCCGGCGCATCGATCCGCCACCCCCGCACTGGCGCGTCTTGGGAGGCGGAAGCTCGCCAGGAAGAAAGTTGCGAGATTGTATATACGGCTACGTCTGCTGCTGCTGCATGTACGCGCGTGCGAGCGGATGTGTTACAGGAGGTGCGCGATGGGGGTGGCATTTGACGCGCGCGCGCTCGCTCGGCCCTACCTCCGAGGGACGGCTTCGCGATTGGCAGTTGCAATTAGCTGGGAGGTGGAGAATTAATTGCTGGACGACTGGAGCTATTGTAATAGACGGAAATTAGGTGGGGCTTTATTGGTAACGTACTGCGTTGCTGGCTTGGCTTTGTGGTATGTTAGAAGAGCTGGCTTACGAAACTTTAGGAGAATCTAAATATTAGATTTGCTATTTAGGGGTAGTTATAAAATTGTAGCTTTCGTTTAATTTTAGCCGTAATGCAATTAGTCCGAATAAGGCCATGTCAAGGTAATTTGAATTAAACGTTGTTGAATTTAATTAATTAAAATAACTCTGATTTAGAGACACAATTCTGAAATAGGTCATTCAATCTATTTTCATTTATTCTCTCGCAAAATATCGGTAGAGTAATAAAATAGGTAAGCTGAGAATTTGCGTTTCTCCAACAGTTGCTCTTGGAAATTTTCAATATTTCTTTTTATTACTGAATCTTTTGAAAATCACGATATAATTACGATATTATTTATGGTAAGCTGGAGAATTCTCAGATCCGAAAGGCGTATGAATATTTTCATGTGACTTGCTGTCGTCCAAGTTTTATTAATTGTGGTTGAGAATCCTTTTATTTTTAGTTCTTGCATCGTAGCAGATTATGAATTTATAAAAAGGAAAAATAAGAGAATGTGTAACGTCGGCAATAAATTCGAAATTAAAAATCGAAAATGAAAAACTGCTACATTGGTCGATGTAATTTATTGCTTTTATCGAAAATAAATTTCTGGAATTTCACAAAAAAGTGTTTTTATTTTCGAAAAATAAAGTAGAGTATGAAATATGATATTGAATGTGCTTTTTGTAATTTTTCAATCAATAACATATTACTATTCGAACAGTAAGTTATCCTTTAATAAAATAAATAAGCACAATAATTTATTAAAACATTTGTTAATATTTTTTTTAATCTTGAAATATTTATGAAATCTAGCTCTTGTGAAAAATTATACAAAAATATATGTAAAATATATGTAATGCATACTAGATATATAATTACAAAATAGAAATATAAGAATTGAACTCTCAATAATACTAAACAATACAAACACTGAGGTAAATATTATTTTCTGGCCACGGCAAACCATTCGGGAAAAGAACTCCCTATAGTACAGTGAGCCTCTTCTTTTCGAGCTAATACTTTCTCTCCCTCTCGTCACCCATTCAGCCTCTCAATCCTCCCAATAAATTAATTAGACACCTTCTCCGGCACCTCTCACGAAAATGACTGGCTGATTTCATTACTTCCCCAGGCTCTCGCGCACGAGAATAATCGAAGCCGATCAGTCGCGTTCGAAAGGATTACGCGATATGCGATTTGTTTGAAAGTGGGATGAAGTGGGAGGCGAAATCATTAAGCACTGTGCGCGCGGATACTAAATGAGTTTCCAGAGCGTGCAGCTATCTTCCCCCTCCCCCCTCTCGTAACAAGATCCGGCCCGGGGGCAGGTGCCGCTTTCGTATAAAGACGAGTGTGCATGTGTATGTGTGTGTGTGTGTGTAGGGCGCACAGTACGTGCCACGTCGAAACCAATCTTCCTGTGCCAGGAGTCCTGATGTATATACGCACGCCCGAGCGCGACGTGCCCAGAGAGAGGGAGGAGAATTTCAATTCAAATGTGTATCTGTGTTTCTTGGTTTCCTTTGGTAAGGGCCTCTTTTTTTAAACCCTTTATGGCCGGCCGTTGCTTGCTATGTTTACGCGGCTTTATATATTGCTTCCTCAGAGAGGATGTTTTGGAATAGGAAAATAACAGGTGGAAGATAGCGTTTTAGAAATGGGGAATGGATTTTGAAGCATGAAGAATTTAACGTTGTTGTCATATATTAGAAACTAAAAATTTCGATCATGAATGGATTATTCGTTCCTTCTTAATGCGCTAATGCAATTGCTCATTTTTTATAAATAATAATAAAACTATCTATATTAAAGTAGAATTAATTATCAAATATACAAAGCATACTCTATTTTAACTATAGTGTTATTTAATTCCCGAAAACCTGTTGGATTATCTGCCATCATTCCCGTCATAATTAGATCAGCTTATTTTCATGTTTTCCTGAAATAAATGGATTCACTTTAAAATGCAGAAAACAATCTGTATTTATATAAATTATAGTGTAGTTATCAGAAAAGCTTGAGAAATAAAAAAGATTTGTTTAAAAATGGGCTTATTTATTTACATCTGGTACAATATTTCTATTAAGTAAGACCAATCAATAAGTCTATGTATTTTCTATGCAAGTTTTAACAATTATAATTATTTTCAAGAATAAAAACGGTATATCATAAAATTCTCCCAGTGAGAGCCGGTGTGATATCTCTATTAAATAACTACTTTCCGATAACTTTAAGAATTTCATACGAAAAAAGGTCCTTCAGTCCCCGAAAAAAGGACGTAAACTCGATTTCAATCGATCTCATTCCTCATTCGGAATAATAAATCGAATCCTCAAGGAGATAATTTATGAATATATCGTGCGCGATCGGGAGGCAAAAAATAAGCAAGATCGACAAATAAAGAAGCGGCGCGCGAGGCAATTTGGAGAAGCTACTCCTTTGAGCCGCGGGCGCACGCGAAAAGCGAAGAAGTGTGACGCACGTGCGTGAGACTGTCGAGTTTGTACTCGATAAGCGCGCGCACCTCGCGGCGTGCTCGGCCCATTAGTCAACTCCTTATTATTTAGTGTAGCTCGCGCGCGACTTTTGATTCTCATTTATTTTTTATACGTGCTTATATCATTTAAAATGACCGAGCCCGGCGCGTTTTAATGGAGACGGAGTCATTTATTTGCTTCGATCGAGTAGAGAGCTCTCTCTCTCTCTCTCTTTCTCTCTCTCTCTTTCTCGACTCGAGACCGCTATTGAATTTATCTGGATTCAGTTTTGTTGCAGTATTTTTCCCAAGCGATCTTTCCCGCGCAGCAAAAAAGAACTGCCGAGCTTGCTCTTTATGATATCGTGCAAATTTGAAGATTATTTTAATGAAAAAAGGCCGAGGTATTTTTTTTTTAAAATAAAACTGCTTGGAATCATTTGAAATATTTCTTAATTATTATGCATGAAGTAATGGATGTTTTTCTTACGAAAAATTTTTGAGCGTGTAAGAAAATTATAATTTTAAATAATAATAACACATTTCTTCCCTGGTAGAAACTTAACCAAAATCTGCCATTTATTTTAGCATATTTTGATTAATTTTCTACTAGGGTTAATAGTAAAATATTAATAAATACATAATTTAGAAAAATTCTTTTTTTGTGTATGAAAATTGTTTAAACACCTTGGAACCTATTTTCTTCAAAGCTAAAAAAAGAAAAAATGTTTAAAAGTAGAGAAAAGGAATTTTCAACAAGCGTTAACGATAAATGCAAATTAATTCAGCGGAACGACTTCAAGTATTCCCGCTCGCTCTCTCGAGTCGAACGCTCTATATACTTCCAGCCTCGCTCTATGAAAAAAGAAAGAGTTGAATGCATAAATACGTAGGGTAATTAAAAAGGCTCACGAGCGGCGGCACTTCGTGTAACAGCGGCATTGAGTTTTCGGCAGCCCTCCAATCGGGAAACGAAAACACACAATGCCACCCACGGCCCCGCGGTATTAGCGCCGCTCGGCCGGAAGAACACGATAGCTTTCCGGTGTGCTCGGGCCGATTGATGCAACGAAAAATGAAAACGCGAGACAAAAAGTCCGCAGAGTTAGGGGATGAAGGAGTGAATTCACGTGCCAGCCCGTGCTGGGGGATTACGGCGCGTCTAGTTCATACGCGTCGTTATGCATAATCACGACAAAACGCTTCGCGCGCCCCGAGTTTCCCGCTCGGATTTTCCGGAGGCTCTCGTTCGGACGGGGGTGTGAGGTGAGGAGAATAGAGGAGAATTAGCAGACGAGAAAAAAAGAACAAAGGGGAACGAGGGGTTGCGCGGGGGTGAGAGGAGTGTGGAGAGGTTTATGGGTAAAGTGATGATCATTTATTCTGTTTAAAGTTTGGTAAGTTTAGTTATTAGTAATATTTTTAATGACCGTTTTTATAAATAATTCATTTGTAAACTCGACAAAAAAATAAAAAATTTTTTTTAACCAGAGTAATAAAGCATTGACATTTTATGGACAAAAAGCTCACAAAATTCATTAATGTTACTACGTTGCTTTATTATTATTACTTATCACACCACTTTTTAATTACTTTTTAAATTCATTCAAGCGTAGAGATGATAATACACATTTTCGTGCTAATTTAACACTCCAATCTCATGATTTTTAATAAATTTCATTTCAGCGCTCGCATTTTATTGCGCCCATGAAAAGCCGAGAAAAAAACTCCCAACAAGATTACACGAGTGCAAATAAAAGTCATAAAAAATAATGAAAAACAAAGAACGAAAAATAAAAATTGGAAGACGCAGGGGGATGCACTGAAAAACTAAAAAAAAGAGAGAGAGAGAAAGATAAAGAGTCCGCTCGCGCGTGCTAGCAGCAGTGATTCACGTTTTCACGCGCCGTACTATAAAGTGAACGCCCAAGCGGAGGCGAGATGTGCATTCGCATATAATCGTATTTCCAATTACTCTTCATAAGAACGAATGCGGCGAATATAAAGTGCGTGTTGGTGCAGCTTAATAACGGGGCTTTAACGCGCGGGCGTGAGCTGAGGGTGGAAGGAGGAAATAAGAGTGAAAAATGGTATGTGTCGCTGGATCCGGTGAAATTCAATATTCAACGCGTCCTGACCTATGTGCGTTTGGACGTATTCGGCATGTCTAACTGAGGGTTCGGATTTACTGTTTAGGTACGTATTTAGGAATTTATTATATTTTTTATTAATTTAATATTATCTAAAATAATCGAAAGAACGTTCAAATTATAGTTTAAAATTTTATTACCAACCTAATTTTATTGTAACCTAGATTCATCAATGAAAGTTATGTTGGATAAAATAATAAGGTACACTACTCAATATAATACTAGATTTACTCCTCAATTTATACCACCAAACTACAAATCTACAATAGGAAATAATTCGTTTTTAGTCATAAACGTAAATATGTGGATTTACTAAACTGTAACAAAACTGTGTTGTTTAAGATACTTGCCAAAAGATACTTTTTTAATGCGTTATGAATTTAGTTAATTATATGCAATAATTATTTTTGATACTAATTTAATTTTAATAATTTTTTGATATTGTTCTGTTACTACAAAAATTCTTGTTTTTAATGATGTAATAATAATTTATCTTAAAAATTATGTATATATTTTTTGTATGAAGGCCTACAGGCCTCGATTAATATATAATAAATAAATAAAATCATAATAATATTTTAAGGTAGTAATGCAATATTATTAATAAAATATATGTAAATGTACTTATTGGTTGAATATTAAGAGTATATTTTGTATTATTTTTAGGTAGGTAAGTAAATTTCCAAGATTCTTTTTATAGTGCTTTATAAATTTGTGTATTATTTTAGTATTTAATTAAACTACTTCATTATACTTTACATTATTTATAACGTAATGTTGTCTAAGTATCGAAATACGAATATACTAAAAAGTAAAGTTCAAAGTATTAATACAATATTATAAAAATATTTCAAAGTATAAATATAATATTGAAAAAATACGTACTAAAACATATAGATATTAAAAGGATACTTTTACCCCATATACGTAATAAGGGGTTAACACGATATTTCCAGATATTTTTTCAATACTAATAATATTTATTTACGAACCCAATTGTAACTGCAAATTTAATAAATCATAATATAATCAAAGCTATTTTTTTAGTTATATTAAATTAAAAGTAACTTAACTCTAAATGACAACCGAAGAAGATAAAGCAGGTTGCATATAGAAGGTAAGAGGTGTCCGCTCCGTTTAAATTCGTCCTTCCGCCTAGCATCCGCCGATGCTTATTACAACTCCTTTAATATCCGGCCGGGAAAATCGATAGATTCGCTCTCCTGCAACTCTCTCGTACCTTGTGTGTCAGAGCATGAAGGCACATTATATATATATAGTCAGCACGCTCGGCTTGGAAGACTTAAATTTCATCAAGTCACTGCATAGCTTTTATCGATCGCAGCGCACCCGTCAGCTGCTTGACGCGTTAATCGCCGAATCCTTATATTAGTCGAATATCGCGAAATAAAGCGGAGGGTGCCGCCTTTATAATGCACTTACTCCGCTGTGAAATTTTCTCATATTGAAAGCTGCTTTCGTTCGAGCTGTTGCCTATAGATTCTCGCCTCTGTTTTGCATGCGTCGACGCGCAATTTCATTATTTGTGTATGTGTTATTTGAAGAGAAACAGTGAACTTACAGTATGGCAGTGCAAAGAATGTTTATTTAAACATCGAGTTTTTACCGGTAGAAGCGCGAAATAAATATTTCAGCGACTGTATGAGTGGAAAATTTTAAAAATGATTCCAGTTTGAGTGAGAAAAGTTCCCGAGAGCAAGATTTCTTATTGCTTGCGTAATATGCATATAGCGAAGTTGTCGAGCTCTTTCGGAGTCTCGCTGGCAGTAGTCTAGGAAAATTAAACAGGCAGCTCTGCAGAAAATGAGCTGAAAGTGACAACCCTTGACGTTAAGTCAACTACTATTTCGCTTTCCGCTTTTTCATAAATAGCGCGTGCGCAATTAGAGAAAATTAATTTTATCCCCTTTTAATACAAGAAGAAAGTCATGTAGAAATCATTTTTTTTTTTTTATAAATGTAGAATTAATTTATATATTTAATTTTATTCGGAAAAATTAACAAAATGTCGTTACGTTAAATATCTACATTTAAATTTATTTATATTATGCAATAATTTTCTTAAAATTAAACTATAATATCCATTAATTCCAAGCACAATGCCTTATTATTATTGACAGCATCAATGTCTCAAAAGATATGAACATTAAGTCAATTTTAAATAATATACACAGAAATCAAATCAAAGATTTATAATTGTCAAATTATATAATTATACGAAAATGAATTATTATTTTTATATATAAAAGTATTGCAAAAATTGATATAGTTGGCATGAACGCTAATGATACCGTTTGAAAATGTATACTGCAATCTGCAACGAACAATCTATTTTTAAAGCATATAGATAATACTCTTTGCCATATACATCTGCTCTGCTTAATATTCATACATTAATAATCCAGCCGAAGTATATGTAAACCATTCTCCTACAAATTGAACAAAATCACATTAATCATTCCACTCGTTACAACCCAGCCAGGCCAAACTTAATAAAACCCTACCCTACCCAACAAAAAGATTGACAGCTCCTGGCAATATCGATCATCATCCAAGTGTCCCGACTAACCCGGATCCCATGACACTCTGCTGTCAAATTGAACCACTCGCCCTGTGAGAACCCACTTAAAAAACTATGCGCATCTCACAATCCAGTGCGCGCACGCCAAAATCGAATCCAACAATCCGGCGAGGGTGCGAAAAATCCTCGTGCACACATATACAGACGTACAGATGACGCCGCGCAGGCAAGCGTCCAAGTGTAAATCAATTTCCACTTAGACACATCGGCGCATCTTTGCTCACTCGCGACTCCAGCCATCGCGTCATTGTAGCCAGCTCCGCTCCCACTGACGGATGACGCCTCATTGTTTGGATGACGGATGGGATGCTTCCGCGAGCTCGCGTTCCGCCTCCCGCGCTGCTCTGCAACTGCATCCCCCTTTGCGTGCGATAAGTCTGGCCTCACGATCCAATCATCCCCCTCGCGTGTGGCTAGCTTAACAACGCGCGCGCCTAGCAGCAGAAATCGAATTCGAGGAGTGCGCCGCGCGTCAGAGCTAAAGTGATCGAAGGCCCGGAGAGCGGGAGGAAGCGAGACGGCTGGATGCTGGAGCTGTACGGGGGCCGATTGGTATAAGCTGGCGTACGCGCGCCCTGATCGAATTCCTTTCGCTGCTACTGTCGAGAGATAAGAGCGCCGGGGATTGATTTCCCGGCGAGCGAAAAACAGAGAAAGTGCCTTTTCTCTCACCCTTCTCCTTGCGCGCTCGCTTCTCGAGGACCACATTGTTGCAGACGCGCAGAGAGAGAGAGAGGCAGCCCTTTTCGTCGAGCTTTTCGCGAGAAATCTCTTTGTACGCAGAAATACAAGAAGAGAGGGAGAGAGGAAGGGCTGGTCTGAAATGGAGAATTCCGGCATCATCATCGCACGACGGAAGAATCCGTTTATTTACTTTGCGCTTTAGCGCGGCCCCGCGCCACTCTCCCAGCGCCGCGGATGCCGAGGCTAGAGGAGTGTGTACGCGTTGACGTTTGAAGTACACTGCTACTCTCATTGCACGGCAAAAGTAGCATTCTTCCTCGCTCTATATACGCGTGCACGCGCGCTCCTTTCTTTTGTGCGTCCCGGCCTCGCCCTTCTTTTGTTCTCGGCCCCCCAGGGTTAATTTTCCGCGAGCGCGCGCGGGAAATTCGCGACGTCTACGCGACTGCAGCTGATGAACGAAAAGAGAGAGAGAGAGAGAGGGCGAGGTTTTTTTTAGTACGAGTTGTTTCTTCTCGCGCGCGTACGCGTGTCGCGCTCCAAAGTCAAGGGCGCGACGAGACGTAGTGCTTTTTTTAAGGGTGCGCAGCTCCGGAGAATGGGCTTGTACGTCGGGCTCATTGTGATTGTTACTCGAGTTGTAGCGGTTTCTGCAAGATGAATGAAGGTACGAATGAATGGAGATTTCTTTTGTGGAGTTTTAGACGAGGTATTCGTGTTGTGTGGCAGTTGCTGCACAAATTTTGAATATATTATATCAAAAATAATGTAAATTTGATTTTTTTAAATTACCCGTTCCTGTTGTAATTTTTGTCAAGCACATAGACTGGATTCTTTTCAAAATTATGAAAAAGTGACCGTCGCTAGCTGTCCAATGATCCTTTGTGCCCGTGAAGCTCTCACCTCCGTATTCGTATTTCAATGTTAGCAGAAAGAGAGGGAGAGAGAGGCATTGTACTGTTTAGCGCAAAATGGTTGAGAAGCACTCAGCCAGGCGTTATTATGCGTTTCCCGTTTAAATGAAATCAGCATGGAGAGACAGAGAAAGGTCCTCGGCAGAGCCAGGAGTGGGTGGCAGAGCTGGAGAGTGGCAACACGGGAATGGCAGAAGCGAAAATGAGGTGTCCACATTTTCGCGCTGCCGCCGTCGCTATATTCCGGCTCTATGGAGCGTTTCCATTTCCATTTCCAATTCAGCAGGATATAACAATGAACCGCATTGAGCACAGGCTGGAAGTCGCATTGTCTATATGTATTTTATCGTTATCGATATTAATTATTGGGCCGCTCAATTGACTGTCAGTTTTGCGTTAGCCGGCAAGTCGGATTTAAGCTTGTCAATGAGAATGATGAAAATCGTATTAGATAAATTAAACTCTATTGTGAGTTAAAAACGTGTCTTAATATTGTCTTTTAAAAGAAAAGTGTCTTTTAATTAATATTTTTATAAAGTATTGCTTGTTAAATAAGTTAAAATCTTTTTCAAAGTCAATTGAAATACTGAATGAATAAAAAAAATGGATTTTTACTTATTACTATTTCAAAGAATAAAAATTTCAATAATATCGTTGATATGGTGTGCTACTGTAGGCTTGTACTATACTTTACGCATTTCACAAAATTCTTAAACGCAATTTACATCAAATGTAATAAGAAATGTTGTTCATCATATAAGTGCGAAAAGTCAACTCGTCATTGTACGAAAATTGACTTTTCCAAACTTGTATCGGAAACGACTGGTACAATTCTAAAAGATACTATTATAAATATTTTCTTTTAAATTGAAAGAATATGTAAAAAATTAACAAAAATTTATATTATTTAAATATATTATTTTACAGTCAAGCTGTTAATCAACATATTTCACACTATTATACAAACATAGATCTAGAAATCCTTTTGCCCTTCAATGTCACAATTTCGCAAGTTCATTAGCGCCTTAATCCTCAAATTTAGTTCGCACAGTGAATTGAAATCGTCAAAGGAGCGCGAATAATCCGCTATACTACACTAATACCATAATATCCAAAAGAAAAAGTCAGAAAAGCAAAAATGTCGCTATCCAACTGCCCGACAGCTCCTGCAGCTTTTCCTTTTTAAACACAGAGAAAGCAGGCGCGCTAGTAGCTCTACGAAAGCGCGCGTGCATAATGAGGTTTTTCTCGCGGACAGCGCACAGCAAATGAGAAAATCTCGCCCTTCTAAAGGCTGGGCGTGGCTAGTAAACGAAGTCGTCAAAAGCATTAGCACACGTCGGCGAAATTAACGACAAAATCCCTCCACTCTGCGCACTTTCCTCTCTACGCTCCTTCATTTTCCCTTTCGCCTAGGCTATATCCTAGGCACTGTACATTTTACCTCCATTCCGTCGCTGGGTCCGCGATTTTCGTCCTTTTATCCAGTGCTCTTTGCAATGCGCGCTATACGGCAAAATATGAACACATTCAAAGTAACGCGCCTGATATTTCACCCTCCCTCCCTCTCTCTCTCTCTCTCTCTCTCTCTCTCTCTCTCTCGACGCAGTTAGTTTCCAAGCGAGCAAATACCCAGCATGCGCGCGCTGCAGTCTAGGGGAGGCCGGTGCGCGTGAAATAATAGTCTGCACGCGCAGAGGCTAGCTGGCTACGCAGTAACCGGAATTTAGGAGCGAATTTCGGCTCCGCACGCCCGCCCGCGCTCTCTCGCGCGTCCCGAATATGCACGGCCTAGCCGAACCTATATAGCATCCTATTCGCTGCTGGATGTGTATATATAGCCCAGGAGGGGCGCATGCGCGCGCGCGCGCCCGCCAACCTCCTGAAAATGGTTTACCTCGAATTACCCTCATTCGTTATAATGCTTTTAATTAGCGAACGAGCCATCGCTGCCTCCGAGCTATATATATGCGCGCGCGGCAGACTCGCTCTGTATATATACACGCACCTTTCTCACGCCCCCGTGAACTCCAGGCGCGATTCATGTCAATTTCTCTCTCTCTCTATATCCCTCTCTCCGTCTCTCTCGGTGGCTGGTGCTGCTACAGTTAGGGCTCGTCGAAATGCATCTGTTTTTAATTAACGCACGACTCCGCGCAGTGCATAACGGCTGTCGCTACGAGTGCGCGCTTCGATAGGTACTTGAATGAGTTTGCAGCTTCCTCACTCTCGCTTTTGGGCTTGAATATTATTAGAGATTATAGGTGGCTGCGTTAAAGGCTGGATTTTCCTTTCTGGTTTGCTTTTTTTGCGATAACAGATAGGGGGGACATTGATTGGATGCTTCGGGCTTTTTTAATGATCGAACGAGATGTCATGCGAGACTTTAGTTGGGGATTCAAAAGCACTGGAAATTCGGAAAATTAATGATTTTTATTCGAATATTCGTTCCTTTTTGAAATGTTTGAAAAATTATAAAAATAAATAAAGAAATTTGATTTCAGTTTCTGATTGCTACGTGACAAACTGGATGTTAGAGAAATGAAAATCGAGAATATTGCTCGATTTCATTTTTAATTTTATTTCATTAATATAATTGTATATTATTAATAATCAGATTAACGTAATATTAATTTTTAATTGTATATCGATAAAAAGTACTGTTCAATACTGTTTCAATATTGCAACAGTAAATTTGCAATACTGAAAAAAAAGATTATCTATTTCTCTAGTAATGGATAAATAAAAGCAGAAATAAAGAAATGTTGTTTAAAATTTAATATTCAAGTGATTGCATTATAAATTCAAATGTCTAATAATTACGCACATAAACATGAATTTTAAAGTGTGCAAAAATAAAGATCATGTAGTTAATTACACACTTATACGTATATAATTATTGTGACCTGGGATTTGCAGTTTATACAATACGATTCATTAACTAACGGTATAATAGGGCATTAACAGTTGGCACTTTTCCACGAAGGTGACTTCTATATAACTCACTGTACCTGCAGACTTACATATAAGGGGAAGAGGGCATTCAATTTTTAATACAATTTTTAGTTTTTATTAAATTATATATTTACTTCACTTTACAACCGTATTTCATATGGAATAATATAAAAAATTCTACCACTAAAATGCTTCAATTTTCATGATTTTATGAAATAATTATGAATTTTCATAAAATGATATGTAAAATTTCTGTTTTCAAAAATGTCAAAGTGACTGGTAATAATATTTAATTTAACATCTCACTCAGTGAGGAAATGAAAATTACCTTTGAAACACCCACTTACTGTTTATTTAAAGCAAAATATCTAGAATTTTAATTAATTAAAAAATCTAAAGGATATAAGAAAATCCTTAATTGCATCATAAAAAATGTCACTATTATTCAGAAGAAAAGAGAACATCTCCGTATTACTCCATCTCCCACGCTGTAATCCTGAGGCAGTCCCACAGCTCAACTCCCACCTAATCTAAGCAGATAATCAAGCCTCCCTCGTGAAACTGCAACACATCCTCGAAAATGGAACGACGCCTCGCAGGACAATGCAGGCTTTCCGCGGCAGTCTGGAAAGCGCGTTTCTAATCATCTCGCCTGCCTCGCTCCCCGTAACACGAGGCGTGTTTACCGCACGCCCGTGGAATCATCGTGCACGACTCGTCCGCGGTATTATCCTAGCCATATGAGTCGTCTTGCCGCGGATCGACAGCGGCTTTGTTACGACTAACAGAGAATGCTAATGGCTTGCGGGCGAGCGCGGGAGCGCGGAGGGCCAGCGCAAACATCAATTCCGAGCCGAGCGACTGGAGAATTCGTTACGCGAGCTAGCGATCGCATTGTTTGCCAGCTCTCGCGCCCCCAACGCAGCGGCTTTTGCCCTTCTAAGAGATTCGACGCTATTTCGGTGGATTTTCTTCTTTCGTTGCATAATGGAAAATAATTATCGGGGTATATAGAAGCGCTCCCGGTGGGCAACTGTCGGCGGCGCATCAGGCCCCCCTCAGCGTTCAGCTTTTGTGGCGGCGAATTTCGACTTTTCAAAAGTTGCTTCAACTTTTCGTCTGTTCTTCACTAGTTTTCACTTTTGTGCGCGCGTGCATTGCGAGTGATTTTTCATAGATACATCCACAATACTAGAAGATTTCCCCCGAAAGGCCGTTTCTGGCGTAATTCGATGCGCATATCCAGCGCTGCGAGATCACGGGACATTGTGGAGTCCAAAATCGTTAATTTTTCGTTATACCTGATGTGTACACGAGTGCATGTATGCGTGTCGTGTATGTGTACCGTGTGCAGATACGCGGGTAGAGAGTAATTGATATTATTGGATTATACGCTGATGCAGAGGTCCTCTCGCTCTTTCTCTCTTTCTCTTTTGCGGATGTATATACGTGTAATTCATCCTGACGAATTATCACTGTAACTCGAGCATCAAGTGGTTTCCGATATTGCGCTCGGCGTTTTGCCATGCGCGAGAAAATTCGTTTCGATGTGCAGCACGAGTGTGGCTATATATATATATATACATCTGCTGGGGATGAAAAAATTAAATGAATGATTGGACGCGTTGCAATGAGTTTTATTATAGGCGCGTATGCTCGCGTAAAGAGATTGGTTTTATTATCACTGCGTCGCTTTTATTTCTGCGATTGAGAAAGTAATTTAAATGAAATTTTCCATATTTTGACGAGATTTTATTATTAAAACTAGACTTCATTTAGATTTCGGAAGAAGAATTTTCTATTCCTCGCTTTATACGATTGCAAACTCGTCATAAAGAACTGGACGAATTATCTGTTAAAAAATAAATTGGATAATTTCCACTCTTAAAATAAATCTTCCAGTGCAATATTTTAGTTTTTCATCATTATTACCAATTCAACTCTATTACATAATTTTTTTTTCAACGAGCTCCATAATTTATATAAACGATACGTCGTCGTACTTTTTCTTATAGACCCGTTTATCGTCTTAACCGAAACCTAAATATGGAAAACCAATCCGCTCTCTATCCACGCAATTCTCACTAACGACTTGAAATTTCAATAATTAAAAACAAGACTACTATTACGAAAGCCCTGCAGCAGCAGCAGCAGCAGCAGCGGCAGCCGCGCCCATTACAGTCGCATGATGCAAACGTCCGTCCGGCCTTATTTTCTCGTGTCCGCCTCTACCTCAGGTGCACACGCATAAACAGCGTCTTATCTAGGCCCACTTACACATATACGTAACTCGCTCGCGAGTTACGCAGGGGCGATTTCCTGCCGACAATTTTCTCGACGACGGCAGCGTTTAGCATGCACATGAGCACTGCAACTAGCTCAAAGTACATTTTCCCAGGCGACACGCACGCCTGCGTATATGATACATATCCGCTCGCGAGTTTTATCTCCTCTGCCGCCTGTCCTTGTACGGCTTTTCTTCCTTTTTCTTGGGACATTGTGTGCTTACGAGGAGACGGTCAGTGCTGTAATTACGCCAGTCTGGAGATCATATCGCTTCATTTTTCTTCTTTTATTTCTTCTTTTCAGCGGATCTTTCGACGATTTTCGCAAGAGGGAAAACCGGTGGGTGCATGGACAAGTAATGCGTGAATGAGGGGGTTGTTAAGTTGACAGCGAGTCAAAATTACTGCTGCAAAATTCTCTTACTTTATAAACGAAATTATATTTAGAATCGTACTCACAAAATCTGTAAAAATAATAAAATAAATAAATGATTGCATAAAGTTTCGCATTAATGGCCTCTACCCATTCAACTTATAAATATAAAATAAATAAAATAAAATGTTCGATATTATATAGAAAAAATATTTTTTATTGAAAAAAGAATGTTTCACATTACTAAAAAATCAATTAAGCTTTTTTAAAGAATAAATAAATAAATATGGCCAGATCAACCAAGAATATAAATTATGATAAAATGATTACATAACATTATAAATTAAATGATATTGGCAATTCAAAAGCCGAAGTTCTCTTGTTCGTACAAAAGCATTTTCAACATTTGAAATAAAACTCAATCAGATCGAAGCGTTCATAAATATTGCGTATGAGCCTTTTATATTATTAAATTACTGCGTTCGCTATGTGACCTTAATCTAAATATATTAATTATATCTTATGTACAAAATATACACATCAATGTAGTATGCAAATAAATAAAATAAACTTAAAACGTAAAATATCCTTAATAAATAAAATCAGTACGGAAATAAATCAAACATTTACATCTGCAAATTGTTTAATTTGATGTTAATATTGGTGTTCTTTTATTGATATATCCACTTTATTAAAAAATTCATGTACAGTACTAAATTAATAATTAGATGTATATTGAATAATGCATTTATGTAACAGAAAGTCCCTTTATTAAAAATCATTGCCTTTGATATTAAAATTAGTAATAGCGATAAACATAATAAATTAATAATTGTATAAATATTATTTTCCACATTATTTTTATATTTAGAAATCAATAAAGACCTTGGTTATATTTTTCATTTATACTATAAGATTCATACAAAGTTAGATATAATAAACTTTTACGTAATATTTAAAAAAATTATTTTAATTTCTGAGAATAATACTTTTTAGTTTTTGTAAAAAACTATTTATATATTTTTTTACAATTTCGAACATTTGCAGTATTATTACGACTTTTAACAATGTGTAACGAGTTTTACTTTAACCGGATACAAAGTTATTTTAAAAAATTTTTCATTTTTCATCACTCTTTTTTTTATTTTTTAACAGAGCATACTGTGCATGACAAAGTAAGGCCGAAACGATGATTCATCTATACTTAGTTCCGAGCTGTCTCTTAAAAAAAAAGCGAAAACCCACGTACAGAGTATTACACGTTGACTTTTATGAACGTTATAAATATTTGAAGTTACTTAGACATGCGCTCACGTTCCCCGCAACGGGGCTAGTAAAAAGCCCCGAGCCAATTCAATTTCCCGGACTTTTTAAAAGTATATCGCTCTCTTTCTCTCCTGCTGGACGAGAATTACCACAAATTATCACTAAATTCATTACGTCCACGCGATTCGCATTCTCTTTTTCTTTCTCTCCATTTTTTTTACGTTCAGCACTGGCGCATACACCGTTTATTTACTACGCCATTTTCACTTTAACAAGAGAAACGAGATAATCCGTATAAAGCCGGAGCGACCCTTAAAAAAAATATTTGAACCCGATATACACGTTCTCTCTCGTTATGTGCCTTTCTCTCCCTCTTTTGCGCATTATTCAATATCCGAGCGGCAGTAATTTTTGTCATGTTACTAAATCATCTCGTTATTACTTCAACATTTATTATCATTGGTTAATACACAAATATGACCTTTAAATTAAAATGATTTGTAAAATATTTATTACTTAACTGGAAAATTTAATTAACTTTTAGTTAGTTTTAAGTTAACATGAGATGGCATTGGTAAGGTTTGTTACCTTTCTTTTAATGAAAACTTTTGCATAATAACGTAATTGACATTGCATTTCCTGCCACAAAATTTTAAACAATTTCAGAGTAATATTTTTCGCAAACTAAATAATCCAGTGATGTTTTACCATTTTTTCCATCCTCTCAAAAGACGTTACACACAGTGGCAAATGCAAAAAGTACAAACCCAGCAGCGGTCAACAGTTATTTCGCGCGCTCGGCGCGAGAGAGCGACATACGCAGAAATTGAAATAACACGTCGGCTCTCTGCTCCAGAGGCACGAAAAAAGGGGCATCTCCCCTTAAAACGCCGCTCGCACGCGTAAAACCGTATTACCACGGCAAGCCGTAGTAAAAGTCGAGTTTCACGACGTAAATACGTAACACACGAGTGTATAGGGCTGCAGCACGTGAGACGCGCTCCCTACTTTTTTGCGCGCGCGCCCGCTCTTACCGAGCCGGTCATCTGGTTAGGAACTTAAGTATAGTTTTTATCGGAGGAATCCGTCTCGCGTTGGATGATTTTGCCCCGGACCTTCGTAATATCCCAGAGATGGAAGAGGTCCGGCTGCAAAAGTGCAAGTGAGCGAGAAAGAGAAAGAGATAGAGAGGAGAGAGAAAGAGAGCAAATCATGTACACTTCGCGTCAACAAAAACGATATGCGCGCTGCCGAGCAAGGCTGCAGTGTACGGCCAAGCTAAGAAATTATATTGTACTTGAGATTTTTTCTGTAGTACGGACTCGCTCGGGTGAGCGAATTTAAAACGGGGTATAAGAGGGATCAGTGAAGTGGTTTTGCACTGCACGTTTTGTAAGAGAGATTTTTGAGATTCCTATTTTAGAATCGTTTTTTGATCGGCTTTAATAAAAAATAATATTTTAAGAATATTTTTTAACTATTCTATCTAAAATCATTTTTTTAATTAACATGTTTTTATTTTGCAAAGCATCATAAAAAATCTGTGTAATCACATTTCATTGCAATAAAATACCAAAGCAATCTTACATAATAAACAAATGATCAAAGCACACTCTTTTTGCACGTTTCCAACTGGTTTTTATATGGAATTCATCATTTTCAACGTCAAACTTTTATCAGATTGGAAACCTAACAGTGGAGAAAACCTATTAAAAGCAATTTCATTCTGCTATAAAGCTAATCCTTTTTTTCATTTGGAAAAGGGCTTCGTCACTTTTTACGCACTTCACGCGTATTGGTTTCATATTTACAGCTGCACAAAATATACCCTATACTCGATTAAACGAAGCAGATCCTCGTAAATCCGAAAATTTTCAATTATATTCGACGCGTTTTAAATCTCAAACTCGTTTCACTGTCATTGAATTAAAACAAAAAACGCTTTTCAGTCGACAAAATTTCTCCTACTATAAGTGATACTTGCAGGTGTGCAAAGTTGTCTAAATCGGCAAGAGGCTGAATAAATGTTGG
This sequence comes from Eupelmus urozonus, assembly GCA_900480035.1. Lineage (NCBI taxonomy): Eukaryota > Metazoa > Arthropoda > Insecta > Hymenoptera > Eupelmidae > Eupelmus > Eupelmus urozonus. The sequence continues at coordinate 56,438 of UELX01000122.1, read as the reverse complement.
CTTGAAGAATGTTCGATAGTTGTTCGTTTGTATAAATAAATGTAATTTATACTTATTCTAAATATTTACATATGTTTCTTTTTACATATGTAGAAGCTTTCCATTTTCAGTAATTTTCAGTTATTATATAAATGCGTACAAATTAATATTATTATCCTTGATTTATCATTAAAATATAGATGATTTTCATCAAGTTTGTACACTAATTACCGTAAATATGTAATTGCATATATAGAAACTAATTCTCCAAAATGAATTCAATTTTTATCTATTTTTAAATAAATGTAATAAAAACCAATATATTTTATGGCTTTTCAAAACTATGATATATTTTTCTTTTGACATTTATTATTATAACCTTTTGATCAAGTTTTATGAAAATAAAAAATTTTGAACAAGTAAATCTCTGTTCTATGCCAATTTTTCAAATAATGATATTTTTTTAAAATGTACATGTATGCGAGTTTTTTTTGACTATTTTATAGTAAAAGTTGATAATTTTGCTTTTAATACGACGAAATTTATAATTTATGACATAAATACTTGAAGTACGTAAACTAAAAATTTAAATAAAGTAAAAAATTTTTGGAATTAGCACAAGTTCCTAGCAGTACTTAATTAAAATACTGAAGGTAGATGTTTACAAATATTAGGTACTTAGAAAAAATATTTAAAGCACATTTTACAACTACTTTGTATTTGATAGAAATACTGCTCTATACCGTGCACAAGCCTACAGAAAGTGCGTATTACGATGATATACAACGGTAGCAGCGGTGCGTTTATTAAATGTACACCTCCTCGTAAAGCATATTCACGTCGATGTATGCGAACACGCATATTGTGGCTCGCGTCTTTGGTACAGAGTGTGTTTGTACAATGGGCCGCTCGTAACCCGACATTTTCGCCTTTTGACGCGAGCTCGCGCTTGCTCAACGGCAGCGATTGTTTGTATGGTGCGCCTTTTGTGCGCAAAAAAGCGAGGACGTGTGTGAGAGAATTTTTCCTTTTTAATGGGGTCAGGCAGCATTTTTTTTTCAACGCCCGCAAATTGTTTCACGTACATGCTCGCTTTTAATTGTGTCAAGCGAGCTGTTTTCGCGGAAATGCGCTAGGGGCGAGGCGCAAAAGAAGAGCCAGGAACGGTTTGCCGTTGAAAATTGAGACGCACGCAGGGTAATGAAGTGTTTAAGTCACTTTTGTGCGTGGCGAGGAAATTCTGCGAAGACAATTATTAGGAAGGTGTATGCACGTGCATATAAGGGAAACACGATTTGGTGAATGTAAGCATTAATTAGGTTATAATACGAAATATGAACGTTGCAAATGTGGGACGACTTTTCGCTTTGTAACCTCAAAATGCTAAGGCTGCACTGTTTGCCGTGAGAATTATTCTGTATTTGCAACGCTTTAGTGCAGTTTATATTGTATAAATAGTGAGACAGTGGTACGTGAGTTGTATATACTTTGGCTTTGAAATTCATTAATGTATGTATTTTATTTAATTCATTTCAGTTTTAACACATGACAATAACGGATACAAAAGATACAAAAAGCGTCAATCTTGAAGTTTCCCATTCATTTTTTTCTTCTTTTGAAAGGACGTCGAGCCGTTAATCCAATATAAAATCTTTGAAAATAAAAAAATTTTAATAAAAGTTTTTATGAAATTCTGAAGGATTGCTCATATTACATTTTTTATAAAATCCCAATCATCTCGTCCGTTGAAAAATAAAATTTTCAATTAGCTTCAACAAAGTGGATGCGCAAAATTAAAGCCATAAGCGCACAGTATTAAGACTTCCGAGAAATTGTTTGCTTGAGCATTAATTAAACTAATAAAACGCGTTATCTCGGCGATCTAACGAATAACTCATAACTCGTTATTACGAAGAAAGCGCAAGAAGTATATATATCCGCGGCATTAATTAGTCCGCGTGTCCATTGCAATTTCCGGAGCACCTCCCCTGCCGCGGCGCGCTTTTTTTACGAGGCTGCGCTAGCGGCTCGCATTAATAAAAAGGTGCTAAACCCTCTATAAACACGAGCCAATGGGTATGCACACATATGCGTAGCTCAAAAAATTTAGTGTTTAAAAGTAGCATTTGAAACTTACATAATAGTGCAGTTACAGTTAGGAGTTTACAATGATTGTGTGTGCGTGTGTTTATATTTAGGGGCACGTGCGCCAAATTCAGCACTATAAAAACATGTTATAAAAGAGTTGATTCACACATAGAAAGATCTATACCGGTTCCTCTGCGTTCAAGAGAGATAAAAGAGGACAGATAGAAAGAGAGAAAGCAATAGAAAGGCAGTTTGTTTCGAGTTTCGCGTGACCAAAATAAGTCGCGCCGCGGGGGGATGTTCATTTCATCCCTGGCGGGAGGGCGGGCTTCTCTCTGTCTCTGTCGGGGCCGGCATTGGCGCTTGGGCGCGCGCGCCCAGTCCGAGAGAGCTTTAATTAAAATTGGGGGATAGCGCGCTGTTAAAAGATACGCCGGCGCCGAGTCTGCCACATGTATATACATATATATAAATACACATGTACGTGGATCTTCCGTGTATACATACGTGTGGGCGAGCGTAATAGTATAAAAGCAGCAGTTACCGCAGCGCGCAACCTGACGGCGCCGCCGACTTAACGCACGATATTGGAATCGGAATCCTTTATATTCCGGCGCGCCAGCGAAGAAACTCGCTCCTCCCGAAGAGAAAGGGGGAGAGAGAAAAAAAACGGGCAGAGAGGAAGCAGCGCTATGGGAATAAAGCGCACGACGGGGAATATGCGCCCACTCTCTGAAGGCTTTCTTTCTCTCTCCCTAGCCGCAATAAGGATGGGAGGAAGTTTTGCCTTTCGTTGTGTGTGTGTGGGGAAGGACCATTGAGAATGTATTCTGTATATAATAAGAGTTGCAGTTTGCCTTTGGAGTGCGGGCTTTCCTTTTTTTTTTTAATTTCGCTCTGACTTACGGCTGTTTGCGAATATAGTTTTCCGACCCTCGTGCTCTAAGTGGAATTTGTGGAATTGTGTAATCAGAGGATAATTAGACGCAAAGGAAAAGTTTCGGCTGAAAGGTTTTATGAACTTTCGCAATTTCTAATACGGAGAAATCGTTGTTTATTATTTTTGGTCTTATCGTTTTAAAAGGAAAAGAAAAGTTTTCTCAGCACGATTTGATTTTTTTAACCGATTAAAAACAGAACTGAATTTATTTTAAGTATTACGGTTTTCTAACTTACGTAAAATGAACCTTAACGTAATAAATGTTTAAATAATATAAAAATTTATTTCTAATCCAGAATGAAGCCTCCTAATTCGTTCGATTGTCATTTTATCTGATATTAACGTTGTCAACCAATGTTACACCAACATAGGGTCATTTGTGCTTTTTTATATTGGATTTCATACTAATTGTAAGAACCATAAAAATGAGCAATCCTGATTTACATAATTTAATTTATGTTTTTAGCTAAAAAAAATTTGAATAAGTCTTCTAGATTAAATCTATGGACAAATTAGCAACTATAATATTTGATGAAACTTTTTATTTTGAAATTTTCTCAAATTCACTTCACCACAAAAACCAACAACACTGAGCTTACAAGCCGAGTGCGGAAAAAAATCGTAAAGAATGAGGGCGAACAGGAAACGTAGAGGAAAGGCATCGAGGTAGGATGAAAGCAGCGAGTGTAGAACCTCGGGTCAGTTCCGCAAAAAACGTCAGCACGTGCTCTGCCGGTCGACGACGTAATCGACTACACGGCCGAGGAGGCATTTCCCAATCGCTAGGTACACACATGATACCCTCTAGCTTCGGGCGAGGGCCGTTACGAAATCATCCGTGAATATCGCCAAGTTTGTATACTACTCGGCTCCTATCTGCTTTTTTAACGAAACGATACGTGCTCTATGCCGAGATGCTTTTAGAGCTCGCACGCCGAGGAAAATGTTTTGCCGCGAGGAATAAGGATCCGTGCGCACGGCTGCGTTTATGCGCGTTAAGGAGTAAGCTTGCAGTAGACTCGGACTTTTCCTTTTTTTCCCCATTTTTATGGATCTGAGCACACTGGAAATTTGTTGTATCGCGCTGGTGGAGATGCCTGATGGGTAATGTGATGCTATACGATGTGATGATAGTGTTGATAAGGAGGTATGGTTTTTGCAGCGCTGCTAAAGTAGTCGAAGAATATTTCAACTTTATTATTGCCGGCTAAAGTTTCTGAAGATTTTATAGTTATGCTGATTCTGAAATGTAACATCTTTTTCGATCAACAACAACAGTTTTATTGCGAATCTTTATATACTGAAGAATTTTATTGAGCTGATATAAAAGAAGTTTGATAGTAATTGATAGTAAAATTGATGAAATTCGAAAATTAAGTAACTCGTACACTAAAACATAAAAAATGAAAAAATGGGGCACACATCGTAAAACAATTTAAAATAAGCAAACTCTTTTATTATCACATAAAAAGTGTTTTCAAAACAAAACTATGAAGCATCATTTTACAATAACATCTCCTTAATCCACTATCATACTCCGTATAAAAAAAAGCGAGGATAACACATATAAAATTCTCTCTCGTAATACACACTCAGGCACAAGGCCTCGAATGACTCTTGGCATATTGGCGATAAATTTATTCGCGCGTGCGGCTGCGTTCGCGGAATACTCCCTCCCTATTTCAGCTTGGGAGGCGCACGCAATGCATTAATTTACAATTCCATTAACCTCCCTCGTTAGACAGACCGAAAGAGCCAAGCACACAGCGAGAGAGTGAGGGAGAGAGCGAGAGAAGGGAATGAAGCCCCGAAGGAGTAGAACGCAGAGCTACATCGCCCCTCGTCACGCTGTATAGGATGGACGAACAATGTCTTTCTTCCGTGCGATTGATACGGGACGACAGATTCGCCGTCTATATAGATACGCGCACATAGGACGAGAGAGAGGGAACCCCGACCTTTTCACTTCGTTCACTACCCTCGGGCTCTGTACCTTCGCAAATATACACCTCGATTCGCTCCCGGGAGATTTTCCAAGCGCGCACAGAGCACAAAGCGCGAAATCATTTTACGCGCGTTATGGCCCGTACTATACTGATTCAGACGGCAGCGCCGGAGAGGTGGGATAAAAAATGGCGCGTCGGGGGAGGGAAAAACAATTTATACGAAAAAGCGCGCAATGTCGATTCGAGTTTCGCGAGTATACAGCGCTAATGCGTACAGCAGCCCGCGGGTTGACACGCGCAGTTGACGGAGCTGTCATTTATACGCGGAATGGAAGATTTTTAGAGATTTTAAGTTGTGCATTTAAAAAACGAATTATTTTGAATTGTCAATTTCAGAAATGGTTTTTCACGAATGAATAATTTTAAAATTTGATGTATAATAATTGATTAACTTATAAAAACATATTTTTTAAGATAATACAGTGAAGAATACTATAAAATGAATTTAATAAATGAATTAAAGGTAGGAAACAGTTTTAGTGTGATAAGTAATTGATTCACGCACTCGTGAAAAACTGTGCACTCGTTTAAATTTTATAATCATTAAGAATCTTATTTTATTATAATCTTATTTTTACTCAAATAAGTCGTACGTAACTGCAAGCAGGGGTATTTGTTACCCAGCTAGGTGAATATATCTTATATGTAAAAGATAATATAAGTTGATCAGAATCAGAATAATTTTGATATTGCTAATAGTCTATACAGTCTGTTTTAATTTGCTTGTTCCTTCAATTAGTTAAACTGGACATTTTATTTTTAATTGTTTAATTGTTTAAAAGATGATTTATCATTCCATTTATCATCATTTTTCATTTATAAAATTGATTTTTAATGCTTATAATTTTACAAAGTGCATAAACTTTTCTGAAAATGCAAATAAAGTTTAAAGTATATAAAAAATAAAAATTTACAGAAAAATATTAAACTTTAAAAAATTCAATTTTCAAAAAATGTATATCTATAAACAACGATTAAGCGGACAGTAACAGCACTTAAAATTAATTTAAAAAAGTGTTCCCAGCCGTCTCTCGGGAATACCACGAACTCTTACGCACTAATTGAAGCCCAAGAATCGGCGCAAAAAAGCTCGGCGGTGCGAAAATTTGCGCGACAGCGCCATCAAACAGCGCCGCTCTTTCCATCAGCTCAACGAACTAATAAAGTCCAATGCTTAAGCTCGCGCTTCAGCGGAAACGCAGCAAGAACGATTCCCTTAATAAAGCGCATCTCTTGGCAGCCGCCTATCGGTCACGCACACGCTTATACGCGCGTAGAGACGCTGGCTGCAGCAGGCTGTACCTTGGCGAAATGTGACTCGGCATAAATAAGGAGGCCTCGAAAACGCGCGCGCTCGCTACTCGGGCTCTCCGGCGCGCGAGGAGAGGCCATTTTCCTGTCCCCGCGGTGAAATACGCGTCCTTACGTATATACACAGCGAGCGGCAGTGATGGCCTTGTCTCCCCGGCCTTACACGCACGCGCGTTTTATGGGCTTTGTAATGGCCCCATTGAATTCGCGTGTCGCCGACAAGAAATAGAGAAGAGCTATATCGGCGCGCTCACGCGCCGGTGTCAAGTCCGCGTTGACTCAGCACTGCCATTCTCTTATCGGACGGAAAACCGCGGGGGCTTTTTCTCTCTCTCCCGCTCTCTCGCTCTTTGGCCGCTGCTGGTCAGCCGGCGCGCGCGCGCGCACCCGCGCAGCACAATGGAATCGTTATCTGCCAAAGTCAATTAGGAGAGATTCAGCCGGGGGGATGTGTAGGACGGCGGCAAATTATATGCGCCCGCCTTTTAATTGCTCTCTGGCTTTATCTTGGCCGCTGGCGCTGCTGCTGCTGCTGCTTAATCAGCGCTGGATTCTTGGAGAAGAGAGAAGAATCGCCGAGTGTATTAGAGTTTTAAGCTGCGCTCGTGCAGAAGTTTGCTGACGGTGAGAAAGTGCAGCTTCTGCGGGCCGGCATTGGCATGATAAAGCTGATCCCGGTGCTTTATAGACTGGACTCTGCAGAGGGAATCGAGGATAGTGTACTTTTGATTGTATTGTTTCTTCAAGAACAAATAAAAGGTTCGATTCTAATTGAAGCTATTGAACATGAATAGAGTGAATAATTGTTGGATTAGGATTTCATCGGTAAAGTTTGTATTATCATGATGTTGCTTTAGACTTGGCACCACTTCCATGTATCTACTACTCTGATATCGCGTGCTTCTTTCGTCTTGACTTGTTGTCAGACATGTGCAAACTTTTTCTGTAACAGAAAGTAGGGTAATAGTGAACTTTTAACTCGCTTTTTAAAGTTCAGTCCTTCGTTGAATTACTGTGTTGACATTTGATTTGAGGAGAACACAAACTTCCATACTGCGGCATATGTCAAAGAACCATAATTTACTTTGCGGAATTACGTCGTTGTTCTATTTTAATTTAAACCTAATCAAAATTCAAAGTTGAAAGATGAAAGTTTTGACATAAATGTATTAATACCGGTTCTGTTTTTAGCATACTTTGGCTGGAAGTGATGTCTTTATTCTCGATCAGACGAAAATAAAGTCATTTACCTGGGATAAAGTGCTCTGCGCAGAAACAATAGAGAAAATCATGCTTTATTTACAAATAAGTAAAACATTGTTTTGTCCCGAATATCGAGTAAAAGATTGTCCTTTTCGCTGGGCTGTACTAAAAAATCTTACATTATAACTAGAAAATAAAAAAGTTATGTGTCCCTTGCTTAGCTCTGGCGCAATTCGCACGCAGAGCGTTCATAACTTGTTCTATTCTCTCGATGTATAATGTACTAAAGAATTATTTTTATCCACTTCATTTATAATACCCGCACTTCTAAGCTGCTTAGATTATATAATAAGTCACAGTATTATTAATTATAATAAAAATAAAAATATCTTATAATAGAATCTGGCTTTAAATTCAAGTAAAGCCATTACAATCTCCATTAAAAAAGTCAACAATTTATTTTTACTACAATTAAGGCCAATCTTTAAGCCATCCTCGAAAGGTTTCTCAGCCGAGGGAGAAAAAAAAACTGGGAAATCAATACAACTCAGTCACACGTAGTCGAGACGCGCGTCGATTACGAGAAGTTAATAAAGGTTTTTCTGTGCGCCTGACACTCTCCGCAGCCGCCGAGCAGACAAAATTGAAGATGGCGAATGACAATCGCTGCAAATGACAGCCAGCCAAGGGGTCGCTGTGCGCGCTTCGATTCGGTTGTCGCCTTTTCTATTAAAGGTGCTCGCGAGACCGGGAAATATACTGGAAATTTTGCCCAATACGATCGCTGACTATACATGTATATATACGTCTGCGAACAATGCTGCTCAGCACCCCTGGGGTAAACGTTTTCTCATTATGGCCTGCGAAATGTCCTGAAGGTAGACTTCAATTTTTTTTTTTTTTTTTTTTTCATATATTTTGTAGATTTAAAATTCAGTTTAAAATCAAATTTATCTGTTAAACATTATTATAAAATATTTAAAAAATCAAATTTTATTTTCCAGACAGTATAATCCATTAAGAGAATTAAAAAAGCTTTTTGCCATTTTTATTATTCTGCGGCTGATGAACAACAATTAAATAAACTATAAAACTCAAACGAATATACAAGCTCCACGCCCAACAGACGTAAAAATTTGAATGATTGATCAGGCTCTGCTTCATTATCGCGTTACACAACAGCGATCACTCAACGAAACAATCGCACAGAAAGCTTCAAAAGCTCCAACCGCAGCAGCGCATAGCTGTATTTTAAAAAAAATCGAAAGCATCCATCGGCCAGCGATGAACTTTAACGTTAAATAATTAATCAGCGCGCGATTGATATTCCTCGCTCGGCGGCGTCCAAACAAATAGCGCGCGCTCGCGCAAAAAGCTCAATTGCTTTGATTGCATATTTAATCGGCGGCGCCCGGAAACGAATTTACGAAACTAGAGCAAACAGCGCGGCCGCGGCCGCTCGGCGGGCGGCTATTATATTTCCCGGGCGGTGTTTGCGGAGCCTCGGACTTTTTACTCCTTGTGTCTTAAATCAACGGCGCGAGCGCGCGGCTTATTTGTACACCGCTCGGTTCAATCAATGCTCGGCTCGGAGAACAAACGCTCGTCCGCGCGCGCTACTCCTGCCTACTCCATGCATGATTGATGCCCCACCGAATGACTCCTGTGCGAGGGCGGGATGTACATGCGCGTACTAGCGCCGAGTTTCTGTAAGTGTGTGCTATTCAATTCTGTGCGGAAGCACGCGTAAGCTCGATCGTTGCGGATGAATTGTATTGGCCGGATTTTTCGAATGGAAAAGTTTTGCAAGCAGGTGCTTTGAGTGATTGTCGTTGTTGTAGAGTGTAATTTTTGGTCCTTTTTGTTAAGAGAATGTGGCAATTGTAATTTTTCTAATTAGAAAAGTTACCAACTTCAGTGGTTTCTATGATAAAGTTATTTGGAAATTTGAAACTTTGTGGAGAGAAACTTCATTAAATGAAGTTTAAAATTTGAAAAGGAGATTTGTTTGGAATGCAAAAAGAAAAAATATTAAACTTTTATTGTTAGCTAAGGAGAGCGTAGCAAGAGTGTAAAACGCTTGTAAAGGTTTTATAACATATGACTGAACTAAAAGTACACTCAGACTAGGTACTAAAATACGAAGAATTCGCTTAGCAATTTCATTGTTCCTATATACTTCTGTTAGACATTCTATGACTATTTTTTTAATACAAAAAGGTAACATTTTAGCTGTGAAATAATAAGTATTTATTTTTATTTAAGTATTTGTTTAATAAATCAATCACTAAAAATAATCAATTTATGATATTATTTTTTAATACCTAAATTTTTCATTCTTCAATAATCTATATATAATTATTCTTGTACCGTAATAAAATAAGCACTGGAATTCAATTTAAAAATTAATTTCACAATAAACGTTTATTTCCAAATTATTATATTGGAATAAACTAATTATTTAAAAAAAATTGATATTAATGTAGCCGGCATTTCATTGTTGTCCTAATTTAATTGCTGAACTTTCGATTCTTGTAACAGTTCTATTAAACTAATATGAATATTTATATCTAATTAATCAACAGTTCATTTTAAAACATTAAGGTATAAATAGTAAAATATTCAAGAAATATACATTTTTAAAAAAAAATGTTTAAAAAAAAAACTAATTTCATAAGAAAGATAGTACGTACTAATATCTAATAATTAACCCAATAATTATATTAACAAATAATACTATTATTTCAACTTTTTTTATCTATTATAAATATATTAACGTGCAAAATCGAACTTTGTTAAAGGAGGAGAAATAGTACATTTTGAGATAAGGTTCAAAGCGAATTATTTACCTCATGAAATGGATTTCGTCAGAGCAAAGTTAAGGAGATAAGTCGAATGAAATAAATAATAAATTTGGAAATCAGTACGAATCAATATTTTACACCACGAAAGCCAAAAGTTATGTTAAAATCATGTAAAGTACATTTAATTAAAAACAAATTTCGATTTGGAAAATAAATAAAATTAATTTCATTATGAAGTACATTAATTTTTAAGTTAAAAAAAAGTAATGAAAACGAAAAATTTATTAGAGATAAATTTTTAATTATTAATTTAAAAAAAAGGTCCCTATTTTCTCGATTATTTGACTATTCATTATGAACTTCGCTTAATTTTATGAAAATTAAAGTTATCGTTCGTAAGTCGTGGTTAATTAATGAAATTAGAAACCGAGTTTTTTTTTTTATTTCAGAGAACCAAGGTGTTTATTGCTATTTATTGCGAGTTAATGTTTTGAAGGGCTTATTTACCTCCCTTCTCAAGACTTTAGTATAAACGGAACATTCGTGTAATTAAACTGTTTTTTAAACTGTTAATTTTTATAATTTAATTACACGAATCGTTGACTCGCAATAAATAGCAATAAACACTTGGTACGCTAAGATGAAAAAAGAAACTCATTTTTTAATTTCATTAATTCGCTTAATTTTGCTAGTTATTTCATTCATCTCTATTAGAAATGCTTGCCGTCATTTTATTATTATTTTCTGCTATAAATTCCATTCCTTACTTCTTTCTTCCCCAACTAGAGTATAATAATGTTTATTTAACTTCTAATCGAAAATTCTTGACCGAAAGAGTCTATTATGAAATTCATAACATTTGTAAACATTAATAAAACGAACCCAACCTTCGTAAGTTTATAAATTAGAACCTCACTATTTTCATTCGCAAAATAGAAAAGCTCTAATTTGAGAAAGGGGATGAAAGGCATTTGAGTCACAATCAATTTCATCCTTGAGAGCCGTCAAATTCCATCGTTCGTATTCAGCGCGCGCGCAGAATCAACACGAAAATTGAATGTATACAGGCGCGCTCTTTTTAATTGACATTCGAGAACGCCTTCGATCCAGCCAAAGGCGCTAAAGCGAGCTATATGCTCGGCGATTCCACCCAGAGCCAAGTTGGCGTGCTTGCTCGAGAGCCGCGCAGCTGTTCCGTAGCAAAGGGAAAACGACAGAAGCGAAAGAAAGAGAGAGAGAGACGAGTATAAAAAGAGCGAGGAAAACGTCGAAAAGCCGCGGAAGAGCCGGCATATAGAACCAATCGACGGAATTAAGGATTCCGGGCGGGGGGCCCTCGTGATCCAATTATGGACGGCATTGTCTTCTCTGAAACTACGAAAGCCCCTTATCTCGACTGCTGCCGCCGCCTCCAGCTCGTCTCCGCTCTGTAACTTTCTCTAGCTCGGGATTTTCGCTCCTCTCTCTCTCTCTCTCTCATCTTCGGTCCATCTGCTTTTCCTCGACGCTGAGGCTCTCGGTTATAAAGCTCGCGATCCCTACTTATTATCCTTTTCCAACTCTCACTCCTCCCCATCTCTCTCGCTCTCTTTCCAAAGTGCTTATTGTTTCCTCATTTACCCCCTTCATCTTATGTAACTTTTTTTCAGCCTCTTTTTGTACAAACGTTCAGTTTATTTTTTTCCATTTTTTTCAAAGCGAGTAATTCAACGAGAAGGCCAAACGCATTTTTCATCGACCAACTGGCTCTATTTAAATAACGATCGGCAACAGCCGCTTGTCGGCCGGAATTTCCCGGTTAATTTCCAGAATAAACGATTCGAGAGCGCGCGATATTTTGATTGGCGCGAGCCTCGCGGAGTTTGTCTCTCGCGCTCGATATTTCTACAGCGCTGCTGGGAAAAAAACCTAACGTAATATTGATTTTTCGCGCTCGCACTACAGAGATAGCGACATGTAATGGAATAATAAAGCATTAAAAATGAGTCCGAGCAGGCTTATTCCTCTCTCTCTGGATGCCGGTGCTTATTGCGCTCTCGCCGGAAAAGCGGATTTCCAGCTTGCGGGATTTTTGCGCGATATCGAGAATTGAGATTAAAGCTGATCTTACGATGCGTACAATGTATTTATTTTTTAGTTCAAATAAGAATCAGAGAACCGTGTCGAATAAATTTTAATACATTTTTTACAATTTTGATATTAATTGATACTTTTTATTCCATTATTTAATGCCTGATAACTTAACTAAAACTATTATAAATATTATTCATGTTACTTTAGTAATTTGTATTGATAAAAAATAAGCAAGTATAAAATAATCCTTCCAAAAATCTTCATCTGATTGACATTTTTGCAGCAGTTTCACGAAGCAATTTTATGCGCGTAATTGAAAATATCAGCTTCCGAAAATAATTTATTACTCGAAATACCACAAATTATAAAGCAACATGAATATGTCAGTAAATTCTGAATATTCTCATATCTGCGACCGTATAACTGCCACATTATATTATCGTATTTAATATACTTTCTAATAAATTTTTCCTGATTTCCATTCGATTTTACTCTTTAATATTCCGCGCATTTATTATTTGCGTATTAAAATCCAACGCACGGTAAGCAGAAATAACAAAAACGATCAATAAAGTATTTACACAGGAATAACACATAAATAAATCTTTTATTTACTTATTATTATTTTATTTGCTCGCGTATACACTTTTGAATTGACTATCAGTTCCATCAAATAGTTCCATTTCCTTATCAACAAACAAATATCTCTCTCCTCAATTTATATTTGACTATACACAGACGAAATTTGTCCAACCCAAATACATAACCCAGACTATCACTATTTTTCGTCGTAATCACTACAAGTGGCAATCACGAACAGAGTCATGGCGACCCATCCGTGCCCTATGCAAATACATTATATACCCTATCCCATAGCACACGCGACAGTCGCACGAGCACGTGAATTAACGACCAAATAAGCAAACAATTTGCACTCTCCAAACACGCGACTCTCTGCCAATCCTACCCATTAAATACGGCCAAAAAAAAAAAAAACAAAAATATATGAAAAAATCTCTGGTACTCTATAATTCCGCGCTCCGTCAAAACTCAGATGCGTCTCTCCCAATGGCGTGCGCAGTCGCGTAATAACGCGAATGCGACTCGATTTTGCATCGAGCGCGCGCGCGCGCTGGATATGCAGCCGGCATGTAACGACGTTTGCTTTGCCACGCGCCAATGCGCCTCCTCCCACGCGCGCCTCTGAAAATCGCATTCGCTCTGCGTGGAAGCGTATTTACACAGCTGCGAACGAGCCCCACCCCCCGCCCCTCGACTCTATCTGCAGCGCCGAAACAGAGTCGTTCCGGTAGCGAATGGGAGATAGCACGCCGAAAACGACACGGCGAATTTTTTTATCGCTCTTGGCGACACTAATTAGAGCGGAGAGAGCAAAGGGGAAGTCGGAGAAGAGGGGCTGCTGTTATTATTGCGTTAGCGGTTGGCGGTTTGATGTTGCCGAGGCCTTTTTAGTGGTTTGTGCGGAAATTATAAACACGTTCGTGGAAATGTTGCTAGTATTTTGATAATTTTTTTACTTTATTTCCAATTTGACATGGCGAATTTTTCGCAGGACTCTTATAAATAAACATATCTTCAGTTTTTTCATGTATATTCAAATATCAATTTTTGAAAACGCTTTTGTTTATTGCGTATTTCTACTATTTTTTTTTATTTCATACTATTACTATTTGAAAAAAGTCATCCATGACGAAACCATTTTTGAAAAAAAAAGCTCAAATCACACATTAATCCCTCTCGTCTGATCGCTCCAATGCACCGCCAAAATTATCAGAGAAAAATCATCGGCTACGCTGCAACAGTCACGCGCGCGCGCGCGCGCGCGAGTGCATTACACTCCCCCTATATCGCGCGAATTCACAAGCAAACATAGACGGCTATCGAACGGAATAACAAAATTCAATTCGCTGACCAAATGAAACAACAACGTCGAAAAAAAGCATGGGCAAAAGCATGCTCATGCAGTCACGCGTATACATTGTCGTGCGTACTCGGGCTATTCTATTCAGTCTGCTCTCTCCATTCTGCGCGACGTATACGTTGAGCGTTTGTAAGCGAATTGAAAATTCCAGCGATCAAAAGATATGTACGATCGAATGTTTTGCCTTTGTTACATCATTATTTTTATAATCGTTATAATAGGAATAATATTTAAATTATATTTCAGGGAAAGTATGTTTTACATATATGGAAACCTCGAGGATCAGTCTAATGCTTAGCATTAATGACGCGTAGGAATCGATAGTTCGAAATTCAGGTCATCGACTCCGCGCAGCCTCGCGTTCAGTAGTAGAAATGGAATCGCGAGCGCGTCCTGAAAAGTAGATGATACGCCAGGTGTGCCAATAATGCGTATATCTCATGGGCCGACGATTAGCGTGCATGGAATAACCGTCGATAGACGTCGAATATGGATCGTCATCGCACGATGTTACACGTAATCGAATGGCGGTCCGTACATTTTCCGGAAGCTCAAATTGGCGAACGGTTGAGCGCTAACGTCATTGATGGCGTGGCCGACAAAATTGCGCGATGAGCAAGAATCGTTGAAATGTTTTTGAGTGCTATGGTTTTGCCGAGGATAGACCATTATTTATGGTCTTCGAAAAGCAATTGATTGTTCGAGTGACGGAATTTTTCAACAGAACAACGATTTAGTAAGCAGCGTTAATGTGAATGACTTGAGTACAGTGAACATATTTTGAAAATGTATAATAAATTATTGGTGCAGTTTTCTTTTGTGATACAAAAATTTATGAAATGTCCAGTCAATAAATCTGGGTAATCGATTCCAAAGATAATGATTATGGCCGATTTATTTTTACCAGTATAGTTTTTAAGGATATAATTTTCTCTTTATTTATGAAACGCCGCGCATTGTAGACTCTGGCAACCAGATTGTAAAATTTACGCGTGAAAAACGATAACGCCCGACGGACGCTACTCTCGTATTATTCAGCTTTATCATCCTTTACATCGTTTTGAATGTTTTACACAAGCGGTTATTTATCGGCTCTGTTTAATACTGACAGGATCATTATGCATCTCTCTGATCCAATTTACTGCCCTTCACCGAACAATGATTTTTGTATAAGTTTAACAATTTATTAAATATTCATTTCCAATATATTGCAAAATACTGTTATTACAATGCAAGCTAATTTCATTTTCAGTTTCTTTACTCTCATTACATAATATAATGATGACATTACATTATCGTTATTTATTATTAATAAAAACAAAGCTTCCAATATGATACAGATTTTGATCTAAATTTAATCGGAAAAATAAACAAGTTTCATTTTGATAAATTCAAATGACTCATCTCGGTCCCATAATATCCGTGAACACCTAATAAATAGCGCTCGTAATAAAGTGGCTGCTGAGCTCCATAATAACGAATCAAATCATCAGAACAAATCGAGCGTGGCATCGGCGAATCCTTAAATTAAAAACCATTCATCTCAGCGCCGTCCCTGGCAGCCTACAGCCGTAATATAATTTTTCCGGCCGACCGCGAGAGATAACTCTATTTCTCCCGCTCTTAGCCTTATACATATATCCACGCCCGTACATATAAATCCGGGCATGAAACGTTAACCCGATGCCGCTGGCAGTTAATCTCGAAGTTAAATGGCGCATCACGATCGCTCTCCTCCACCCCCGTCGATCGGCAATTTATGTGAGATTTCAGACTCCGAACTTACGCGCGGCGGACTTGGACGGCTGTATATCTATGTACGTGTATTTCTGTCTATGTGTGTGTGTGTATGTGTGCATTTGTGTGGAAGAAGAGCGGTGCGGTTGCGAGGAGAGAAGAGCAAAAGCTCGAGAGCTGGCAAGAGCTTGAGAGCAAGCCAAATAACGCCGATATATCATGATGGGCGGTGGCTTGGGCTCCGCGCCATTATTAAATCATGCCTCGGTCGGTAATTCAGTTTCCTGCTAGACGTGAGCGCGTCTATACGTGTTTTGTGTCGATTATCAAACGATAACGCCAGGCGATCATGTGGGTGGGAAAATCGAGATAGGGGATGACGGCCTGGAGGAAGGCTGAGGGTGGCTCTGAGGTTTGCAAGGGAGTTTCAACCCTTTCATTGCTTGATGGTACTTTAATGGTGGTATGAGGATTTCAAATAGTATTTGAAACTTCAGCATCGAAATTAAGTGTTTTGTTTATATTTTATATTTACTGTTTTTCGTTGAAGTTTAAGTATACGTAGAGTTGAATTATTTTAGCTCTGTAGAAAACCTGAAACTAAGATCTTGAAATAACAAAAACCACAGCTATAAAATTGTACCAGTCGATCCTAAATTAAAATTTGAAGCTACATCCTCAAGACATTCGCTTCAACAAAGACTCGCCCGTTCCCTCGAGCGCGAACAATACCCAGACGGAAAATGAAATAAAAAAAAATTGAAATAGAACTAAAAGGACTTTCCCAGAAAGGGAGGAAGATCCGCCAGAGGAAGGAGATTCGACTTGGTCCAGCACCCAGTCACAGACACTCTCCAAAGACAAAGTTGAGTTCTCCCGACGAAGACAGTCAGCCGCAGTTCGCTCCTCTCCGAGTTTGCGCAAACGCCGGCGAAAATCCAGAGAGGCATTACGTCCAGAGACAGAGAGAGAGAGAGAGAGAGAGAGGAAAAGTGAGAGAGAGAGAAGAGAAAGGGAGAGTGAGGGAGAGGGTGGAAGAGAGAGAAACAGAGAGCGAGTGAGGGAGGAAGCAGAGCAAGCGAGGGCAAGTTGGAAGCGTCCGGAGGGAGGACTGCATGCGCGGTACGCGAAACGTCCGGGCTCGCCGTCGCGGAAGGGACTGCGCGCCGCGAGGGGATCCTGACTCTACGCTCCAGTGAATTGATTCCCGCGAGTAAACATATTGTGCCGTGCAAGTTTCGATGCGAATGAAATCATAATACCGCCTCGCAAATTGAATCCGATGCGCGAGTCGCTCGCCCTCCCTCTCACTCGCTCTCTCTCTCTCTCTCTCTCTTGAGAGTCCAGTGGGAGGAGGAATGAAATGAGATTGGTGGTTGTTTTTGTTAACCCGCCCTAGCAAGCCTTGTTTTGTTTAATCAATGTACTCTGTTACGCGTTTTTAGAAACGAGAAGTTTGACCAACGATGCGTTCTGTAATGCGCCGCTGGATCAATGCTTGATTCGGTTAATTGGGTAAATAAAAGATGTTTGCGGTTTCATCGCGATAGGTATACTGTATATTGATGTGCCAGAATAATTAATGGATAGGTTTTTGAGAGTTTGAAAGATCAATGTATATTATAGTTTTATTCATATTTTGTCAAACTTAGTTTTAATCTTCTTTTTTTTTTTTAGAAATTATGATTTAAAATGATTTTTCAATTTGGACGGGTATGGTAATACAGTGTTTATAGTTTGGGATATTATAATATTTCTCTACTGAAGCGTGCGTTAAATGTAAGTGTAAATAGCCAATTTCTGAGCTTAAGTTGACTTTTTACATACTTCATAAAAAAAAAATTTAAATATGTATTAAGTATATATCTGTGTGTGAAGTTGCAACTTTACGCACATCAAATAAAACACTACTTTTTCAAAATTAGATTTTTGTAAATTATTAAGGTTGCGATGTGCATTACTAATATCAAGAATTAAAGGCTTCATTAAATTTAGTAGATTATTCTTTATAACATTTTATAATGAGTAATTATTCCAATTTAAGTGAAAGTAAAAATATTGATATTTCTGCCAGTACTTTTAATGTTCATGAATTTTTTCTTACATATATTTCAACCATTCGATCTAAAACAGTCTTTATTAGCTTAGCAAATTCTTAAAAATATAAATTTTACCTCCCTAGTAGATTGATTGATTTGTGACTATAAATCCATCTTTAAAAATAATTTTTGTTTCATAAAAATTTCAGTTTTTTTTTCATGCGGGAGAAGAGACTTTAAATTTTAACAATTATATTTACCCAATTTTTAATTACAAGAATAGTGACCTACTTGTAGGTCATGAGTTTCGATGAAACTTTCGAAAATAATACTTTGATTCCAAACATAAGTACTCTAAGTAGTATCTACAAGTTCTGCTTTTCGATAAAATAATTGCACCACTTAGTAATTCTATAAAAATTGTTAATTTGAAAAAATAAATATAAACAGTTTTTATATTTAAAATATGCATTATCTTTAGTTACAATTTTATATACGCAAATATATATTTATTTTTTTAATATTTATTTCATTAATGAAATAATTTCTTTTTTGAAGGTTTTGCCCTTAGATGGTTCTACGTCCTGCTACCTATCTGTTTGTCATCTTATGGTTCATGAAGATCACGTACTTTGGTGACAAAATATATTATATGCAACTTGACATTTTCTTTCTTACGCGATTAATGAAAAAAATTGCGATTTGGAGCCTTGTTGCATAAATTGCTATTATATAAACATTAAAATAAAATAAATGAAAAATAAAAACAATAAAAATCAATGATTCCGCAAAGGAAACAATAAAAGAAATAAAATTGATTAAATAGAAAACAGAAAAAATAAAAAAAAAAATTACTACGAGCGAAAAACAAATACAGAATTTTGTAGCGTTTCACACTACATAAACGACTTTCTCAACTATAAATCTAAGCTCCTCTCCGGGCGCTTACGTCAACAAATCGACCGAATTTACAGATAAAACACGCGCATGTCTGTGTACACTACCCTCGGCAATACCTATACATCAGTGCATTTCGTTCACTTACGTTGTATATAGCAATTGCTGCGTTAGCTACTGCTCGGTGAAAATAAATTTTCTCTTCTACATTTTGTAGCTGTCGACTGTTTAACAATGTATTTAAAAAAAGTTTCGATGTACTATTCTCAAACACCCACCGTATACTCACACATACACATCCATACATCCACGAATGCATATCCGCACGTGCGAACAAACATACACACATGCACGTGCATGGCCGCAGGCACTTGCATGCGCAATCTGAAAACATACCTGTACGTACGGTATACACATCAAAACCACTATGTAGTTTCAATAAAAATACCATCAATGACGTGCGTACACTCTTTTTCGTCTTCAACCAACCCCACGTTTCTATCTTCTTCTTTTCTGTATATACATAACGGAATGAGCGTCACGCTCATTTACCACTTCTCGTAATCCCGCTCGTTAAATTACGCACGTATGCGAAACATCCGGATTTTCGTACTGCGAAAAGTGAATACGTACCTACATGATTATGTGTGTGTGTGTGTGTATGTGGCAACGAGGTATACTGATAGTGTGCGTAATATGTGTACGGACGACCCTCGAGTTGAAATTGGAAACGGAGATCGCATTGGGCTCTTAAGCATCAAGCAAAATGCGGAGAGGATGACCACGAAATAGAAAGAGAGGCAAAGTGGAAGAGGTAGCTGCGGAAACCGAGAGGGAAAAATCAATTAGAGAGGAAATGGAGTCGCGTCCGTTTAACGCCTTCGCGTTTATTTCCCTGCGCGCGCTTGGTTGCACGTTAAATTTTACACCCGGAACCGAGTTCACCGCGTGAAAGAGCTTTTTTCATTTAGATTAAGTCAGAAATTCGTTTTGAACTAACGTGTAAATGTGAAGAAGTTTTTAGGTTTGATAATTGTAAAACAGAGAATTGTATTGTTTTGAATATTGTTTTCAGTTTCGTTTACTGAATATCGCAGTAATAAATGCTCTATCAAAAAACTACCAACCAAATGAACAGTTTTCTTATTGTATCCCATAATTCAGCAGTGATAAAAGTAATTAACAATGATAAATTCCGACGATTTTTCAAATCTGATGCTAAATATCAAATATTATTAAAATTAACCTGAGCAAAGATTCAATCACAGATCTCCAATCTGAATTTAACATTCACCAACAGTAAAAACTGTAACAACAAATCAAAGAAAAAACCAATCACCTCATTTCCTACCTCCGAAATTCATTACCAAAGCGAAGAATCCTACGTCCCAACACTCGAGCAACACAAATAAAGTGCAAAGAAAATAAGTCACCCATGCTTCTTCTTCCAACTGTAGAAAAAATCTAGGGCCGAAAAAGAAAGATAGAGAGCAGCTCTCTAGCCTGGCAAGCCCTTTGAAACTTGGAGCGTACAGAGCGATGCGCTCGTGATCTGAAATGTTTGCCAAAGGATCCTCTCGACGCTCTCGCGCCTGCTGACCGTTGCGGCTCCAATTGAGCGCGCGCGAACGAGAGGGGGTTGAGCTTGCGTGCGCACACACCAAGTGCGTCCGCATACACGACGAGCGATCCTGATTCCTCCGGATGAAATAAATTCCCGTCTCCCTCGCGCGCCCGCGCTGCCAGACGAGTGTTCCGTAAACACACTTGTCGTATTACGCCGGCGCGCAAGCCCGTTTATGTTTAATTATTGCCGCTCTTTAATAACGTCAATATGCGCGGCAATCTGCCCCCCATATTAATTGCCTCTTTTTCCGTGGGATCTCCGACGATGATTGAGCTTCTGGAATTTCAAATTTATTGCGAGGAGAAAGTGCCGTGCGGGTAGAAATATGCGTCGATTTTCAATCTGCGCGGGTAGGGATGGCTATCGGGTGACCGCTGGTTTGATATCTTGCGAGTAGAGTGTGGGAGGTTCAGGTTTACTCTGGGATGCGCGTGAGTGGACTTTATTTTGAACGGAAATCAAGGAAAATTGCTTGGTGATTTTGTTAATTATACGCCCTCGAGAATGGGTGATTTAGAGGCAATACTGTATGGAAGCTGGATATTTTTGCTGATTCTACTTTAAATTCGAATAATTACTTTTATACTATATAAAAATTTTTTCATTACGAAGGAAATTGTCAAATGATAACTCAGTATAAGATGAACGGAATAATACCTCAAATTAATATTTTAAAAATTTATTCATGAGAGGCGGATATCATTCAAACCTTCGACAATATTAATAATAAACTTGTAACCGCATTAATTCATGAATTTGATTGAACGACTTTTTTGCATCCTCGTCAAGGAAACATTGTATATATTAAGAAAATTTATTTTTTAAAAACATCTATAAAACATGTTCTGAGTTATTTGGAATCACAGTACATTATTAAATACAGTTATGTACTACATATACCTGTATCGATGTGAGTGCGCGCGTGCACACGTGTTTAAAGTTATTAAAAAAGTGTAAAAAATCATTCATTTCCTTGTATAATAAAAATATAATCAAATATAAAAAATAACATCTTTTTTTTTCTTCAATAAAAAATTACTATTACATTTTATGATCAAATAAATTTTCATTTTTTCAAATATTTTAACAAATTTAAAATGAAATTACATTTCTACTAAAAGTTTGCATACTTTGTGAAAAAAATTTCATTTAAATAAATTTACTTTCAATTTGTCCGGGACTAACATACCCCTTAACAACGTTGAATATTTCAAGTTTTTTAACTCAATATAACGTGTTTATAAATATGAAGAAGGTTACTAAAACGGCTCGAATAATATTGAAATTTGAAAATCAAAGCCATATTTTTTTAACCTTTTATTTATACAAAAAATTGATTTTGTGAAATTTTTATACGTACATGTTGCATTTCAAATCAATAATTATTACAACTTTATACTTATACTTAACTATATTTTTCTATAATTAAAAAATTTCGAGATTAAAAATAAATTAATTACAGAACTTTAGCAACGTTTACTTTACTTTACATTTCATTTAACTTCACTGTTTCTGTAACAACACAGTCTCCGAATACAAGCCCGATGAGGCGTTCGCCAAAGTAAAGACCCTCGAAATAACCCGAAGCCAACACTGCTGCTCAAAGTGTCGCATTGCCAAGAAGCAGGAGCAGCAACAGCAGCAGAGGCACAGCCCTTCTTACAATTAGTTTAACGAAGTACGACATTTCCTCTGCCTGTACATGGAAACACCTCTACATGCGGCCAAAGCCCCGTATCCTTTGTCTAAGATTTCCCTCTCCCTCATTCGAAAGAGGCAAGTTTGGGAATTAGTTGCGCCTAGTTCTCGATACTAGGGCCGCGTGCTCTCGCGGCAATCGTTATGAAATTACCCGCCGGTAATAATGGACGCCGCAACTTAGCCAAGGAAAGCTGCTGCGCTGCACTGCGGTTGAAGGATGCCGCTATAACGCGCGGGGGGGAAGGGGCGAAGCGAGGCAGGGCAAAGTCAACGAGCGACGTTAATTACTCCCTTAAGAATGTTGTATAACGGAGGAGGCTCGGGGGTGTATAATTTAAGCAGATGCTGCTGCTGCGCGCTTGCGTCTAAGTAGAGAGAGGTGTAATAGATATTACGGCTGAGCTCTCCCAGGGAGTCTCTAGCTTCTAACGCAAGCAGACGCCTACGCTTGGCTCCAGAGAGAGAGAGAGAGAGAGACTCTCGCGCTATTTGACGCTCGCGTCCTTTGACGCAACGAATGCGTATCAGCGTCTATCTACTTCTGGAACTTTGCCGGGCCGACTAGTTGCTGGCTTGAAAGCAGGCAAGACGAGATGGCTGAGAGAAATTATCGGAATGCGTCTTCATGCTGAGACGGGAACAGCGCTTATTAATGTCTGGGAGGGCGAAACGATTTTTCATTACGTTCCGAGGGGTCCAGGAGGGTTGTAAAGCTGAGTCGCTCAAGTGACTGACAAGATGACTGGTTGTTGGAAAAACAATGGAGCTTTTAAGATTACAATGAAATCCTTAGGAGCTTTTTCGAGTTATTGTGATGCTTGTTTATTGCAAAAGCTGATTAAACAGGGCTTATTAATAATTTAACGTTGCATACTAGCAGTTTTGATTATCCTATAAATATTCAGCAACAAACAAAGTCCTGCATAAAACAATTGCAGCACTTTCGCGTTGTCTCTGCAAAGTCTAAAATTTTGAAGTACATCCCTTGAGCTATGAACAATAAACCTCTTTGCAAAAGTGTGGCTATATACGTATACACGAGGTAGTACATCAAAAGGCATTAAAACGCGCTAGTTCGCTAAATTTATCAAAGTAACGTCTTTGCGATAATTGAAGCTCCTTGCAACTATACGCCTCCAGAAGACATCAGCGACAGTGAAAAGAAAAGGCAGCTTTGGCTAATTGCCCGGCAGTTTGAAATATAAATGCCCCCTTCCGAATCTATCCCCAAAGACACTGATGGATAATTATACGCAATACAGTTCCAAGCTCCCCTGGCATCAAAAAGTACACTGCTCAGCTCGATACAAGCTTTCCACTCTCTAATGCTCTCGCTCTCTCTTTCTCTTTGGAAAAAGTTGAGGAAATTGCTCGAGTACATTCAGAATCACGTCAAAGTCTCGTGATCGTGAAAAGGTGAGAGCTTCCGCGCACATCAAAGACCGACGATGAACCCGCCAAGTGTCGCGTATATATGATACACGTCACAGACGTAATAAACCGGTTAGTGGCTCGTCGACTTGGAGCCTTTGCTCTTGCTCTCTCGAAATTTTCCCTCGGACCCGACGTCCTCGTCGTTAAAGTTTCATAGCTCTAAGCCCGCCCGTCGTCGTCCGGAATGCGCGTGAATAAGAGCACAAGCTCTCCCCCCCCCTCTTTCTCTCTCTCTCTCTTCGGGAATCTCTTATTGAGAAAGTTTTTTGCTCTACCCACGAGAATACCTAGGGGAATATGGCCGACTGTATTTTCCTAATGCTTTCCTCGCCGAGTTCCAATGCTTTCGTTCGCGGCCTAGAGCCACTTTCATGCTGCGGGCGAATGTTTTTGTGATATGAGAGATGAGAAGGGTGAAATCGATTTTACTTTTGATGATCTTTTGATAAGTGTATATAGGTAAACGTCGAGATTGGGTAAATAACTCTGAACAAACATTTAACAACTAATCCTTTACCTATACTGTAGAGCAATAAAAAGCGCAAATTATCTACGCCGTCTCAATGTCTGAGTCTCTATATGCTGAAAAATAACTTTGTATACCCTACCTCTTTCTGCGTTCTCTCTCTTTTTCTTTCTTTCTCAGTGTGAAAAAGACTAGCGCGAATCTCTTTTTCCGCACAGCGACTTAAAGATTTCAAAAAGAGAAGATGAAAAAAAGCGAGCAAGAGAAGCAAGAATGAAGAATTGCTGTCAGCCGCAGGCAGATTAGTATTTTCGTATTCAGATACGAGCCAAGGTGTAGCTAGTGCGTGTGTGTATATATTTACCACACACAGACACCCACAGATACACACATCCAGACTGATAAAAATGTCGCTTGCCAGGGATCTGGCTCGCGGGCGATGAAAAGAAATTGCGAATCCATTACTCCCGCGGGACTCTCTCTCTGTCTCTCGGTATTTATTGAGTTCGTGAGGGAAGCGCATCGCCGCGCGCTTTTCCCGTCACGAACCTCATAGAGAAGCCGGATAATCCTTTCGCCCGGAGAGCCCGGCGATATAATGTCGGTAATAGGTAATCCACGCACGTCCAGTCGCCGCCGCATACTCCCTTTCTTCTCGCCCAGTCACTTTGACCTTTCGCGCGCGCCAGACGAAAGCGGCACTCGGCCGAGGGGCCACGCTGATTTGAGGAGAGCGATAAAGTCGGGGAGGTGTAATAGGGACGACGCGTGCACGAAACAGGGGGTGGGGAGGCAAATGAGAAAGGTGAGGGAGGCTGAGAAAGGAATTAGTGGATAAGTGGATAGGGAAAATGAATCGGGCTCTTGCCGAGGGTGAGGGTCTATCAAACTGTAGTCCACGGCTATTCCGAGGGGCTTACCTGTATAATATGAGGGATGGTGGGGAATATTTATTTCCAATGTTTTTAGAGGCTTTATTTTCGGAGATTTTGGTGTAGATGGGGATTAAAAAAGTTTTTGTTAGTGTCGAATAGTTTTTATTTTCATTAAGTGTATTAATTTGAGAGCAAATTCTAGACGAAAAGTTATAAAAAATGCTCGTAAGTGCATGATAATTAAATTTATGATGCTCAATTAAATGGAATTCTGTATTTACCTTAATTTTTTATAAACTATATTAATTTACTTAGTATTATTCTTTCAAATCCAATAAATATATACAATTACACTCATACATCGTTTATATTTCCGAGAAATAGTAAAACCTATTCGTACCGTACAAATAAAGATAAAGCAAGAAGTAGAGCATCGCGATAAAGCGCACAGAAGAAAGTACAAAATAGAGTAAAAGAGAGAAAGATCTGCGCGGGCGAGCGAATAGAGAAAAGAGCGAGCTCAGTGAAGTCTGTCGATTCATCTCGGTACGTTCATCGAGAAGAAAGTAATTATCAGGCCTTGTCCGCGATAAAAGGCTGGGTAGCAAGGAAACTTTTGCCCCACGCGCTCGCGACGTTTATTCGAACGGCTGGCTGTGCAATCAGTTCATCGGAATTAAGGATTCGTTCATTGTTCCGAAAATATAACCCCCCTACGAACGGTACTAGTACAAACAGTCCGGAATATTGCGACTTGTTTAAACGGGAGGGCTAAAGGGAAAATTAATTATTTTCACCGCTGTGCTTTTTGCCTGTGTGCCTTTTAAAAGTTTTGTAAATACCGGTTCTTTCTTGAGTATTCGTTTTATATTTTCTCTCTTTCTTTATGATCTTTTTACAACTCGCTCCCTTCACTCCAAGGGAACTCTCTTTAACTTTTTGAAGTACAACAATAGTGTAGCAATTTAGTTAACAGGAGCTAGTAACGAGAGTAATATAAGAGCTATGTAATCATTCAGATTACTTTGAAAACCGATTATGTTACGTAATTGGATTAAATAGGAAGAGCAATATATTAAGTAGACCTTTTATTCATCAAGTTTGAGTGTTAAGAAAACTCTTCTTTGGGCGTAATTTCAAGTATATATCAAATATACATAAAAATAAAAAATTTTTCTTCTTTGTAATTATACGATAATCCTTTGTAATAACGTTTTCTTAGAGAAAAACGGTTCTAAGCTCCAGATAAAGCCTAAATTATGTAGTCAAGTTTCCAATTTGTTTTATAGAGCTTCAAGTCATAATGAAAAAGTGTTATTCCTGTATACTTTCTATGCATTAACAAAATTATTAATCGATAGAAAGGAAGAGTTGTAGTAATAAACAACAGATTTTTAAAATCAATTATTTATTGATTATTTTCCTTCAGTTATAAAAAATATGTATTTTATATTTTTTCCTTATAAAATAAAACATAGAAAGTTTACCAACTTTTATATTCATTTCAACAAAATGCGTTTCAAATGTCGCACTACAATAACCAACGGTTCAAGTAGATCGAGTCTAACCTGGTAAGACCATCTCCGCAGTCATGACTTTCATAGGATATTTTGAATCTTCACATTCAATACTTCTTATTCCAATTTCCATTAAAAAGATATTTCTCCAGTGCAATAAATAAACGTCGCATTCACTAAGTCCCCAAGATAAGGTCAGCGAACTCCGTCGCACTCTCATCCCCGCAGTAAATATAACCTAATAACCAAAGCTCGCGACAAATCCATAGCTCTCAGCTACCTCTCCCCAATAAAATTTGAATAATCCTTATCTTCCTCCTCCCTCCCCAGCACCGAAAAATCTCATCCAATTTCCAGTGAAAAACAAAAGACGAGCACGTACTGGCCGGCCGCGTGATTTCCGCGTTATATCGAGCCCCTCCCACGCACATACATCCCCGAGCTTATCCCCTCGATTCAGGCGCGCGCGAGCGGCATCCCTAGCAGCAAGAAAATCGGAATCTCATTCCACGGCGGACTTACGCGTAAGAAGAAGCAGCAGCCATCCCGGCGCGGCTGATAGGCTCCGTATATCCCGAGCTGATCCTGGGGGCTGCCCTTTGTCTTCTTTTCCTCCTTCATCGGCAGCATCGTCACGCGCGCGGCCCCCGTACGCCGCAGATGGCGATCCGTAAATGCGCCGACAAGTGCGCCGATTATGCGCGAACGAGGCGTGAATAAGCCAAAGGAGGGGTATTATCGCGACGAGCCCCCTCACTGCTTGTGTACAGTATTGACTGTTGGGCTGTAGAGGAGGGAAGGTGTGATGAGTACGAAAGATGGGCAGAGGGTTTGTTTCAGAAGTGAGCCTGGAGATGTACAATACGAATACGGGACGTCGGCTGTATTGGCAGAGAGATCGGATTACCGGGCAGAGGGATGAGGAGGAGGCGGTTGGCGCTCGACAAATTGGACGAATTAGGTGCTTTAATTACTGAATGTATATCAGGAGAGGTGGAATAGGGTATTAGTTAGAGTTAATGTGAAACATTGCTGAGGTAGAAAGATGAAAACGCGAAGGTTGTGATTCAGCAATAGTACAGATAGAGGAGAAGGTTATTTACTAGTAGGTTAAGAAATAAAATACATAAAGAGCTTTTCGAAAAGATATTTTGTTTGAAGTAGAAAAAGCGCAATTATCGTAAAAAAGTTATGGCAGAATTTTTTCGTTCTAATGACGTCTGCTTCAATTTATTTTTGGAGCTCGAGATTTAGAAATCCATAAAGAACGTGACCGGTGGTTGATTTAGTAGATGATGAAATGAATAAATAAGGGTTGTTTGTACGTATTCTTTTGAGAGAAGCTAAAAGATGCGTGTTTGTTCAGAATTGATAGCACACATGATTCAGCTGATCTTAATTTATGGATTATCTGATCCTACATACCTATTTTTACTTTGTACTATTTTTAATATCCGGAAAAATATTCAATCTTCTCAACTGCTACTATTTTATCGATAGAATAATGTAATTGTCAACTCATAATTCACTTGATATAAACTTTGTCAATTTCACGTATAAGTGAACAACTATAACACCAAAATAGATCTGAATTGATAAGATTCGAAAAACAAAACAATTGCAATGTCGTGAAAATGCATAAACAGCATTTTACAGAGCAGTTTGCACTCCCGGAATCAGTCGGTAAATCTCCCGCGGCTCGAAAACATCAGCTTAATAAAACAAAGGCACTCAAGAAAATTCATAGTGCGAACGCGCCTCGCGCTGGATAGCGGCTTTGAATGCAGAAGTATTTACATTCTCTATTAAAAGTTTTACGGTCGAGCGTCAACGAACTACATTCTCTATATATACATTCCACTTTTGCACGAGATCGTGAGAGCGTCAACTGGGTCGCGGCTTTACCGACTGCGCGAGTGCACTGCCGCTTCTTCATCTTCTTGTTTGAATTGATTATCTTTATCTTTCTGCCGTAATGCAGCTGGGACCTCCAGCGGATCTTCGTGATTTGAGCTCTACTTATTCTGTCGTCAGCGATTTTTCTAAAAAGAAAAATAAAATTAATGTGTTTATTTCTATAAATTTTGAATAAATGTGATATTTTGCAAGAGTTATTTTTAGTATACATTAAAAATATTGTAGATTATACATTGTTTTATACTTTACTGCACGAGTAATTTATGAGATTACGCATTGTTTTTGGTGTTAAAATAGCGTAAAACATTACTCACACTTTTTAAATCAAATTTATATTATATTTTACATATGCTAAGCCTTAAATATATATGTATGATCTCGTATTTTACATTTACAATAAAAAACGTAATGCCTATCATGTGGTATAGGCTTATGTAATAGCCTCATTTGATTGACGTGACAGTCGGTGAATTCTCTGTATTTCACTTTTATAGCTGTACAAGTCTGTATTTTACTTTTAATGAACAAATAATCATAAAAAAAATCAATTATTAGAAAAAAAAATCAAATATAGTTCTGCATTAAATATTTCCCACACCTCCGCATTTCTTTATTGCACTGATCATACTATTTCAGCAACCACTCTTCACCTCCGTTCACCACCAGCCCAGGTACGAAAATTCAACTGCCGCACGACCTTGTCACACGGCAGCTACTGTTTGAACCGTTTCTATATATATTCGCGCTCTCGTATCCACCGGCGCGAACTTGGCTTGTTATCGAGAAAAGAATTTTCAAATATTCGCACGAAGGGGGGTGGGCACGAGATAGAGAGAATTCGAGCGCTAGCAAAATAACGAGAGACTAGGAAGCCGCTGACTCGAAAAGTTTAATAACGCCCCCGATAACTCGGCAAATCTCTCGTATAGTCGAGTGCCAGGCGCGTGCGCGTATGTTTAATTTTATTCTTTCAGCGGATATTGGTGGGAACTTTGCTCTCACTCTCGAAAGATCGGACTTTTTCTCGCTCAAGTATAAAAGTTTCTCGCTCCTCTGTGTGTCTGTGTATTGAGGGAGAGCGGCAACTTTTAGGACCTGGCATCGTGTGTGTGTGTGTGTATACGTGAAACTGATTCGATTACTTTGTTGATTCTTTTCCCATCATCGAAGTTGAAAGATAAATTAAAGCGAATTGGAAACAAGCTTGATTGATTGCTAACTTGTAATAAATATTTCATAACGCGGATGTTTAAGAGAAAACTTTGATTTTCTTCTTAAAAGTTATTTCTTTAATTAGAAACAAAATCTTCGAAAGATTTTATTTGTCAATGTTTTATAAAAATAATAGGATGAAAAAATGCTTTTCCCACGCTTTTCCCAAATATTCCCATTAACAAAGCTTTAACAAGCCACATATCCCACTCGCATCCCCTAAAAAAATTTCCACTAGCAGGACAACCCTTCTGCTGTCCACCCCTCGTCAATTTCGTCCAGTCCTTCGAAAAAAGACACAAAGAGCTCGTCCACCAAAAAGCAACATCAAAACAACACTCTCGAACAAAGAAAAGCACGCAATTATTTCCTATCCACATATCAATTTCACGCGCTCTAGAGCAGCCAAGGGTAGTAGTAGGGAGAGGAGAGGGGGATACAATAGGAAAGCGGGGCGCGGGCAAAAGAATACAGTGGCAGCCGATGCGGAATCCACGATAAGTGTAAAGTATCGCCTACCGTCGATTTGATAGCGCGCACGTTCGGGCCCCCTGCCGATCAATCGCCGATAAGATAACGTCCTTCACGTCGCCCTTTCTCTCTCTCTCTCTCTCTCTCTCTTTCTACTGACAAACCTATACGCAACTGTAGAAGAGAGGGAGCACGTACGGTATTTTAGTTCGCGGAGACGGGAAATTTCCTTCTCTCTCGCGTCTAATTGCTCTCTCGGCGCGAGCGTCGGACTATAGTGAGAGAGAGAGGGAGAGATGACGAGGAAGAGGCAGCGGCGCACGCGGACCTCACACTGAGTACGAGCTAGGATTAAAGGTAGGGCTTCCACGGAGGTAAGTTTTTTGGGGAGGCCGAGGAGAGAAAGGGAAGTGGCTTTTTTGGGGAGCTAGGGCGGTGCGGTGGCTGTTGGATGACGATGGGAGGGCTTTTTTTAATGTCGGGGATTAGGCGATAGATATTGGTTCCTTGAGAAGTTTTTATGAAAGGATATCTTCGTTGCGTTTACGGTGTTAATATGAAAAGTTAAGAACCCTGAGAGTATAAGGAAAATTTGAAAACAAAATATATTATTTTACCTTGTGGTTTTATCATTTTATTATGATAGAATTGAATAAATTATAATAATTTTAAATTATCTTATTTATTTATACAGTTTCATTGATTTATTAAACGTGGAAAACGTATTTATAGCATTTATTTTCGCAATTTCAATTTGCTCTTACTGGTTGCAAATTTATGCTTATAAATTAAAGATAAGAATACATTTTTAAGATACTCTAATTTTATATTTACTGTGTTATAAGAAAAACAAAAATTGACTGTATATTTTTATATTTGTATATAAATGATGTATATTTTTATAAAGCCATAAATAAGTCTTTTTTGTTATATACATCAAAATAACTTAGACTGTTGAAATGTGCTTTGTTAAATTTCATCTAAAATACCCTTTACTATACAATTTTCATTATAAAATTCACTATATAATATAATAGTACCCATTTTAATAAATAATTAAAAACTTAAATACCGTTGAATTAAGAATCAGTATTAAAAAACGGAGGTATGACCTTTTTAAGTAACATTTTCTCTTACAAAAATGAGATTTTTTTCTAAAAAATAATGGACAATTGATTTTCAATTTTTTTTATATTTCATCTAAAAATCGATAAAAAATTCCAGATAACCCCCAACTCGACTACCCGAGCTACAAAAGTTAGTTCTTTCACAAAGCCTAGTGTAAGAGTCCCCTTAACACTCAGCCATCCAGCATCAACCCGTTCGCCGTTCCTCTTCGTCCCTTTTTTCCCTCTCATCCTCCAGTTACTTTATGCCCGACGCCTTCGGCAGAGGCGCTCTCTCGTCGTCAAGATTTCCTGGACTATTCGCAGGCCGTATATATAACCGGCGCGATTGCGTGCGAGCGAGCAGTTAATTAAAAAGGACTTTCTTGAAAATCTATATTTGAGAGGCTACCTCGCGGTAGGCAGGTTATATACACTCGAGGAAGTAAAAAAAAAACGAGTGATCCAAGCGCACGCGAGAAGTGCGCGCGAACGGCTCGTATATACTTTAAGAAGCGCAGAACCGTTGGGTAGCTCGAATTTTAAAAATAATGCATGCAGTTGAAAACGACGCGCCTCGAGCGCGCAACGTCGCGCGTATGATGAATCGCGTGATAAATTTAGATTCGCGCAGGCGCGCTCGGCAGCGTTATAAGGATCGTTTTTAATTGAAAGCTGGAAGAAGGCTTTGAGAATCAAGTTGGTTACGAGCGCTCGTGTGTAATTAGAATGTTCTTAATTGATAATGAAAATCAGTTCGAGGTAGAGACGTTTTTTTTTAATTGTTTTCGCATGGATTGTTTTCGGGTAAAAATGGTAATGATCAGTTCTTAGTTATCACGTTATAAAGTTTCTCTAATAATTGTCTTTATGTAGGTCAAGACTTATTGCTATTGCCCAAGCTTCAAAAATGTAAAAAAGTCAAATATTTTGAAACTTTATTTCAGTTTCTATTACATCCTCTACGAAATTCCAGCATAAAGTAGCTTTGATCTCTCGAAAGCTCAAAAATAACCTCCCGATGCGATCAAAACAGCCGCGTCAAATTAATCTTCATCACCACAACAGAACTCTCCAAATCTCCGTAGACCCCCTGCTTTATTAATAATCACGACAGTAACTGCAACCACGCGGAGTTTAGCAAACAAAGCTAATCCCAGTAAAGCCTCGTCGTCGGTCCATCCTCAGCACGTGCGACAGCCGCGGGCGAAGGTTAATTTTCAAGAGGAGCCTCGTTTCCGAAATCCGGGAGCCAGAGCGCCAAGTGTCGTTAAAGACGGATGTACACACGCTGCGCGCACTCGGAAAGATCAGAAGCCGCGCTCAGCAGGCCAAAAAGGATCTCAAGCCGCCGAGAAGTGGCCTCGTCGCAGTCCCTTAGTTTCGGCGCGCGTAAAAGCTCGTATATTTCTAGACTTTACGGCGCTGCGCAGTCGACCTTATAAATTTTGGCTGCTCCTCCTGCCGATTTTATGCGCGTGCGGCGGCTTGTTTGTCGAGACGTACGTGTTTATAGTGTATTACGTGTTGTTTTTAGCTTTGGAGAAAATATCGGGAGGCTGCGCTAAGGATAAACAGTTCTGTATTTTTGAGAGAAACAAATAAAAATTTTCCTTGTGTTTTTAAGCGCGGAGTGCTGGGGAGGTGGACGCTGGATTCGCAGAAGTGGTTTGAAAGATGTTTGTATCTGCGATGATTAAATTTTCATGAAAGATCCGCAAAAATAGATTATGGATGATAAGACTTTGATCGATCAAGAGTTATAAATAGCTTTATTTTTACAGTATTGAAAATGTAATGATCAGTGTGTTCAGAGAAAACTTTTAAATTTTGTTCTTAGAGTTCTTACAAATCGGATTTAAAAAATTAAATTGTTTTTTGTTTAACTTCAAAGATATTGTTTTTGCAAAGATATTTTTATACTATACTCTGTACGATATAAATAAATATGGATTTTCTAAAGCATATTTTTTACGTTAAATATAAATTTGTTATTTCTAAAATAGAAGTAAAATTATAACTACAAATTTCTCGCTAAACCGAAAAGCATTCTTAAAATAGCCGACATTTGTCTACCCTAATAACACCACCCTAATTCATCGCATTACCGTCTCAAACTCATCAGCACGTCAAGATACCCTTCATCCCCGTCATTTTTTTTCCAAAACCGACGACGCGCCGTCCACCTGCACAAATACCTCTCCCCAGAAAAATCCGAAACCCATCGAAAAAAGCCACTCGTCAAAAACTCGAAAAAAAAATCACTCCACGAGTTTTCACTTCCTCCCTTAAAACACAAACAGTCGCTCCAGATTTTTCCTCAATCCACGCTCATCCCAGCCGTCATATCCGCTCCGGCCTTGGCGCCTCTCCGCGCGCGAGCCGCCGCGTCAGGAGGAAGAAGAAACTCAAGGCGCTGCAGCCCCCGCTGAGCGAAGAAAAACACAGCGAGGGCGTGGGTGCAGAACGGCACGAGCCAGCTTTATTTATGCCACGAGAGAGAAAGAGAGAGAAAGAGGTGCGCACTCGCGACACGCTGCTTTTCTCTCGGCGCAGCTTGGACACGACGAGCGGCTAAGTGAGAAATCGACGAATCGTTTTTCATCTCTCGTAGGGTTATACGTATGCGCGCGAAAAAAGCGGAGGGAAAGAGCGAAACGCTCGTGACTTCCTGCATGGCTTTGACTTTCATATTAGGGTAGGTACACGGCGGTGACACCGCCGAGCGCGGGATTCTTCTTCGTGGATATATGTACGCCGAGCGAGTGTTTAATGAAAGTCATTGAGGGCTCTCTGGATATACGTGAAACGTCGCCGGCTTGACGGTTTAGAGAGATTCGCTCTACGGTGCTTTCGATAGACAGAGAAAAAGGTAAAGGTTATAGTAGTACAATAGAAAGTATTTCTGAAAATTCAAATTCTGGCTTATTTTCATTCTCCGTCGCATAGTAGAACAGACACGCTTATGGTAATCCCCGGAATAGAGGAGAAAACAAAACCACGAAAATACAGAACGCGTGAAAACCGAAATTCCCGTGGAGCTCGAAAAATCTATAAATTCGTAACGATAAGTACATATTTCATCGCGACCCACGCGCGCCTCCCTCAGCTCGTCAGCGCGCGTGGGCGGCTGTATAAGCGCGGAGAGAGCAAAAGGAGCGCGAGAAAAGCCCATAATTTCCGTTAGTCGCGGCGCGAACGTGTCGCTGCGCGTTTTCTTTTTCTTCAATGCTCGCTCGTCCCGGCTCGCTCCTTTTTTTTCTTTTTATTCTTCCACTCGTCCGCGGCTTCGCGCGGCGAGATTGATTAATGCGCTCTCGGCGAGCATCGTCGATTTGTCTCCAACAATTTGTGAATGCGCGTTTAATGACGGCGTGACGACACGCGCGCATCCATATGCATAAGCCTGGGACGATTCTTTGCTCAGCTGCCGGGCGCGCTCTTTGTGCGCGCGCTCTATATATTCTTTCGTTTGAATGCGAGAAGAGAAAAAGAGAGGCGAGAAGAGAAAAACACGGAGCGCGAGAAAAGAAAATACTCTCGCGCGTATATGTACAGCGCGTATACTTGTTTTGAATTTCACTTGCTGCGGGGAGAAGCCTTCTCCTTCTCACTCTTTTCTCAAGAATGATGTAAATTACACAATTTACATGGCAAAAGAG
Source organism: Eupelmus urozonus (assembly GCA_900480035.1). Classification (NCBI taxonomy): domain Eukaryota; kingdom Metazoa; phylum Arthropoda; class Insecta; order Hymenoptera; family Eupelmidae; genus Eupelmus; species Eupelmus urozonus. The sequence continues at coordinate 21,431 of UELX01000122.1, read as the reverse complement.
ACGACGACGAGGCGCTCCGTTGTTTTCCTTTTTTTCTCGCGCTCGCGCGCGCATACGGCTCTCTCTCTCTCTCTCTCTCTGAAAGGAATTCCAGCTTCGCGGGCGAACGAGAAAAAGAGAGAGGGAAAAAAGGGCAGCGCTCGTACAGAGCACAAAAGCCGACGGAAATAACGAAAGATATAGCCAGGCCCGTTCCTCTCGCTCTCTGTAAATACGACGAGAGAGCGGGACGCGTGGCCGTATTTACACGCACGACATATTGCACAGGCGTGATATCAGTGGAGAGCCGCCGACGACGCCTCACTGCTCTCTCTCTCTCTCTCTGCGAGATGCGCCGAGAGAAGCTCCCAATGTCCTTGGGCCACTAGATGGGAATTCTGCTCTTTGTGCGCGTTCAAGGGCCCTTTGTTGCGGCTCGTTTTCGGATGAATGATGAATTTAATCAATACTTTCATTGGAGGCCTGCTGTGCTACGGTGCTTTTCTAATATTTTTAAATTATTTTTATTCTACAAAGTGGAATGCGGAGAGGACTGTACTTTGTGGCAGCGGTAGAAGAGGCAGCTTTGTAAAACTAGCAAGGTGTCCTAGTTTCCGTAACAAGAACATATACTTGCTCGAAATTTGAAAAAAGTAATGCCAAAAAATTTGAACAAATCCTTATTATCCCAAACAACAGTCCCACATAAAAATCATGCAGTCATCGATCGCCATCATCAACCTTCAGCCCCATAAAAATAACAGAATCAAAATCTAAAACACACCCTCCAGCCTGCAATCTCTGTCCGAAACTTGACGATAAAACACATGTACCGCTCGGCACTCTCAAGAGCATTCGCGCACGGCGTGTACATATGATATCCGGACTACTCGACGGGGTGTTACTACTCGTCACCTCGTTCATTACGTCTCTGCGCTGGGAGCGCGCGAAAAGAAACGGCCCCGGAGAGCTAGCGGCGCCCGTTCCACTTTGTCACGACACAAAGCAGCGAAGCAGCGAAATAAATAACGGGGCCGCGCGCCAGAGCTCGTATTCACACACACACGTATACGTGGACACGTGCCTACGTACGTATAGTGTCGCGCAGTCACGATTATGAAGTATTATCATATATCTGCTGTCGCGCGGCCTCGCTCCGTCATTTTTTCCCCGTGTATCGCGTCCCGTTCGTTTCTTTCTCCTTCAGCCAAACGGAGCGTATATACCTACTGCTGCATGTAGGCCAGCTTTATTATGGATGAAGTTAACGTAAAACGATGCCTGCTCGTCGCCGGATATCGTTTTATTTCAGAGCTTTCCGCGGAACTTCCGGGGGGTGTGAGGATGGTTATCATTGTCATCGATAGGATTACTTTGCGCGTCGAGTTATTTTTGGAATCAGGAGTAAGTGACAAGTTAAAAAGGCCGACGGCTATCGTTTATTTACGGTGTGTGTGTCCGGGCGGATGAGGGAGGGGGGTAAAAAAGCTGGCTGATTGCCGCGGCGAGATTAGGAGTTCCTGTGTGGAAAGGAAAATTAGCCCGTGGAAGCACTTTATTTCGTAAAGTTAATAATTAATAGCCGCGGGCGTAATTTTATAGTCGGGCCGATTCTTATCCGGCCAATCGGCTTTTACTGAATAAATAAAGTCTCTCTCGCGCTGTACGCGCGGAGTGGACTACTCGTGAAATATTTAGCTCTTGCGTGGTTAATGATTATTTCGAGCTTAGTGCTTTCACACTGTAATGTAGTGCGAACGTTTGGACGATGAAAAATCACTGTTCTTGAAAGTTGGATAACTGTTTTTTTGGAGGGATTGATAGGCCCTTTTCGTGCTGCGGTCGACTGAGTATTAGCTAAACGACTATTAAAATGATGTTTGAATTAAGCTTTGATGTGGTAAATCATTTACATTTCGGTAATGTTGGAATTAATCTAAATTAAAACTGGTGAAATTTCACATAATAAACTCTTGAATCAATATTATTGTTATACGACATTTTATCAAAAATAAGCAATTGTGTCAACAATCTAAAGCCACTGCAGCCTTGACACTCCACGCTCGTCAAATCCCAAAGGTAAAAATACCCCCCAGAAAAGTAAACCCAATAAAAAAAAGCCGTAACACAAGCCATCGCAACAACAACAACCAAACTCATCCCTTTAATTATCTCAACACCCAGCGAAAAAAAAGCTCTCCGTCAAACACGAGCGTGACCTTCCGCAAGTCGTCGCCTCATCCCTCGTCGCTGCTGTCACGTCGGCCACTTGTGCTTCGTTTTTTTTTCCTCCAACTGCGTAAACAGGCTCGCGCGCGCGCGCGACAGAAAGGCGGCTCTCTTCCGGCTCCGCGTTTGACAGATCGTCGGCGGGTCCGAAGTACCGTCGGCGACAGTTGAAGAAACACAAGAGGGCCGATCGCTCGCGCGTGCTTGTAAAGGGCGGAAGCACGCCGAGGAAATCCAAAGAATGCGCTGACGTTTCCTTTCAACTTCCTCTGGCGACGATTCGCGATCGAGAGAGAGAGAGAGAGGGAAAAAAAGGGTATACGCTTCGATTGCCTTTGTCCGCGCGAGTATGCGGGAGACACTTTTTCGAGAGCAAGAGAGAGAGAGAGAAGGCTGCTGGGAATATCGGCGTCGCCACTAGCCTCTCGAATAAACCCAGCTCTCTCGCTCCGTCTCTCTCGTTCGTTCATTCACTAGGACAAAAGGTGCGCGCGCGCGCGCGCAGCTCGTCTTTCGCTCTCGGCTCGTGAACTACAAAGAGTTGTAATTTACCGATGAAATTCGATTTTTCTGCTCGCCTTGTTCCTTTGGCGCGACGGAATTAATGGAATTCGCGGAGCGGAGGCCGAGGGAGAGAGAGAGGGAACGGTGGATTGTTTGTATTACAATGCCGGCGATTTTCTTGTTTTTTCCGTCCCCGCGCTTCTGTTCCCGTTTGAATGACAATGGCCGGCCGGAGCGGGCTTAATTTAATAATTCCGATGAGGGCTTGATGCTTACAAGCTGCGCGCGCTCTTTAGCGAATGAGTTTTCGGAGAGAAAAGTTTGTGTTGCTTTTCGATTGCTTTCTTTATATAGGAGATCGAATGAAATGATTCTCTGGCGACAGGTTTTTCTTAGATAAGAGGGCATTGTTATAGATGTAGAGGGAGAGAGAGAGAGAGATTCTATTCGAGTATTTTTCCGTAAACAAAACTTTTCTCTGAAGTTGAAAGGGTATTATTTTAGTTCGAAATGGATTTTCTCTGTTAAAGAAGAGTCTATTTATTATATAAAAGTGTCAGCTTTGCGCGTTGTTTCATAACCTGGCAGACGACTACGTTAAGAAGAAACGTCATCGAAAATGTCAAAATCAGTAAAATACGATGAAAATAACTTTACTATGTTGAACTCTAGAAGATTTCAAACATTTTTTTGAAAAACTAGGTCTTAGATGTGACGAAATTTCTTTATTTGTGGATAGAGACTGGACAAGTAGTAAACTGTTGTTCTTTTATCAAACCTTTTGATAATAAATAGCTGAAGTCATAGTTAATATAGCACTTAATCCATCGATCTTATATGTAAATTTATACGAAGAGTGGCATAAATATTGCCAAGTATATACACAATTTTAGTTATAAAACGAAACAGAATTGGTAATATATCAAAATATTTCATAAAAAAATATTCGTTATACTTCATTTTTACGTTATAAAATATTCAAAAATCATAAATTATTCCTATACCAAGAAAAACGTTTCGCTCTAAAAGGAAGTAAAATTACCATTAACATGCTCTATTATGATTACATCGAAATGTAATTTTCGTGATCACGAGAAAATTAATTATGAATAAATTTTCGCCATTTTGCAGAATGATAATCTTAACAGAAAACCGTGTAAATTTTTCAAATAATATTTATGAAGTGTGGCACTTATAATAATAAGGTTTTAGATTTTCAATCAGAGTATATCAACAAAAAGTTGTCCATATTATTGGCTCTCTAAAGTGCAATAAAAAAACAACCATGTTGGATACTAAGGAATTAATATGGGTTCTCTTATTCGAAAATATTAAATAAAGAATTTTCAATTTTAAACAAAATGAGATTTTCTATCAAATCCTAACAAATCTATAGGCGAATACTGTAATGTAAATGTATGCGAATATATAATGTAAAAAATTGGCTTTAAAAAAATACTTTTTTAATTTCTTATGTTTTATATAAAAAATTAAAAACTCTAAACTATATCATTACTAGCTGACAAAATCAAGTTCTGTCAATTTCCATGGAACACCCAATATCACGTAACCCTTTTGTAATTTTTAGAATATCAAACAGAGAGCTATTTTTTATAAAATAAACATTTCAAACACAGCATCCCGATCAACACCGCAGCCACAGAAAGCTCAAAAATTTATTTCCACGTCAAACTATTTCCAACTCGGAAAACTCTTTGGACGCGAGCGTTTGACAAGCTGCCTCTCGGTCAGCCTCGTCTTTCCCACGTATCGCAAGAAAAATCGAGTGTCCCAGCCTCCTAAACAATTCTGAAAACGTTCTCCTCTGACAAATTCCTCCGACAAAGCGCCTCCCCCATCTTTAAAAGCCCGCCGTCAAGACAGAAAAGAGCGGGCATCATCCAGACACGTCAAAAAGTCAGGGGGGAGCCGTTGCGCAAGCTCGTTGACTTAAAAGCGCCTGGGCTCCTCGGCGAAAAGGAAGAGCTCCCGGTCAAACACAGAGAGCGAGCGGAACGCGCGAGAGAAACCGCTAATGTGTTTGTACACGGCGCGTGCAGCTCTCCCGAACAATATGATGCGCGCATGAAAGCCGAGCAGGTGCTCTCTCTCGATGTATATACAGTAAAAGAGGGGGAGGGGGATATAGTTTGATATATATCCGCGGCTCTCGACAGAAGAACTTGGACACGCGAGCTTGCGTATATATGTACACTCGGGGCGCCGTAAGTGTACATACGCGAGAGGAGAGACATGTCGATGCGCTCCTATGTGTGTATAGGCTATATGCGCGCCGCGCGCGGCCATGAGACGTGAGTTTCGTGTTTGTTTTGACGTGGAGAGCAGCTGCCAGCCGGTGTAGAAGTATGCACTCTCTGTGTGTCTATGTGTGTGTGCAACTAATTAATGAAGCGTTTAATTGACTTGAGAGAGAGAGAGAGAGAGGGAGCCGATTCGTTTATTGGTCGACGCGGCTAGTTTGACTTTGGAGCCGTTTGGAAGAGGAGAGGATGAAGAAGCGCTTCGGCATGTAGCGCAGTTCGAGAGGACACCTTGTGTGTACGAGAGACCGCTGCGATGTTTGAGCAGCCGCGGACGTAAATAAGTGCGCTCTCCTCGAGCAGTGCCGTTTAAAGCTGCATTTTTAAAATATAGCTCGATACGGAGCTGCATACGCCCGAGCAATTTGAATTTCCAAAAGTGCAGCTCCGACTTTGGAATTAACTAATCAGCTCTCAAAATTCATGATAGCGCGCAGTGCCGAGCCGCTTTAAAATCATACCCTCAAGCCGGGGTTATACGAGAGCGTGTACAGTTGGTAATGGCTTGTTTGCCCAACTCTCTCCCTATATCGGCCCTGGCGCACTGGATGCAAGCGCTCGTGCGCAGAGAGTAAGAGAGAGAGAGAGAGAGAGAGACTGCGGATAGTACCTACGTGTATATACATACATAGGGAGAGAGAGAGAGAGAGTGGAGAGCTACTCTCCAAGGAGCGAGCGTTTTCTGCGCGGGACATTCTACTCCTATCTCCCGCGCGTGTCGTAGTCGTGCTACTACCGCTGGGCACACATATAGCTACGGTAAAGCCGCTCTCGCCGGTTAGTTAGCCGCAGAGAGCACCGAGATGCACCCAGAGGTTACCATGGATATTGGGGCTGGCTCGTTGGACCTTCCCTCCCCCCCCCCCTCTCTCTCTGTATGCGGAGTTGTACTACATTGCTCTGGAACGGGGGCTGATGCTGTGCGCACCGGCTGAATTTCTTAGATGTTTACTCGAGGTAGCTTGCTTCTTTTATAGGATTCGAGTGTTTGCTGCCTGGTTTTAGAGATGCTTAGACTGGATAAATATTTTTTGCTCGCCGGGATTGAACGGTTCTGCTGATTTTTCAAGGATTTTGTTCAATTTTATGTAGTTAGCCTTGGGTTGAGAATCGATTAGTCTTTATTACAGCTCGAAAAAGATGAAAAATAAAGAATGAAAACAAAACGTATAAATATATATAAAAAATTGATTCTGTTTTTATTTTCCCTGTGGCTATTAAACTAAGTTGCGGAGGTGAAGTAGTCAGATATTCTTATTACATACATTATCAACATAATTTTAGTAAGTGAAATTGAATTAATTTTGTTTCTTTTTCATTTACTGGTACCGTAAAATCAACTCCCACATGTTGAACAAACAATTGAACAAAAAACTACGTATTCAATTGTTAAACTACACTCGCAACGTCCAGCGAATTTATTCCCTTTTCAGCCAGAACCCTCCTTACAGTCCAAGTAAATCCACCTTATCCGCGTCTACCTCCATCCTTAAATCGAAATTTGTCCGAGAAGCAAAGTAGCAAGTACATAGCCCTCCAAGCGCATCGATTATCCCCTTCGCCGTCGAGCCTCCTCGGGGGACTTAGCCTCACCGCGCTTACCTCCGACTCGCTACATACTTGCGCCTATATCCCTTACACGCGGAGAAATTGATCTTTTGAGGCGGCGCGCGCCTCTGATTTACCGTGATACACCCTTGACACTGACGAGCCAGCCACCCCCGCGGAGGATGCGCGCAAGAGAGTACATCGAGTGTGTTTTCGCGAAGCTTCTGAAAACACTTCTCGAGGCTCCCGCGGGAGTCTCGCGCCTCGCCGCTATATACAGCCCCCGTGTATATACCTCTGGGACATTATCGTACAGGACAGCGCTTAGGAGAGGAGGGAAAAAGCGAGGGTGGAGCGCGTATCGGAGATAGCGCGCGCGCGCGCGAGAGAGCTTTTTTCACTTGGCGCGAGCATTACCCGCCGATCATCGACCGGCTCCCAGCCACTCTTGCTCTTTTTCTCTTCCAGCCAACTTTCTTTCTACGTGCGTGCACGCCGCGATATCTATACGCGCGCACACACAGACTCGAAGAGTATCGCTGAACGACGCGGAGTCGCGAGTAGTTTTCCTCGTGTTTTTGTTGCGCCCGACGCGGGAGTATAAAGGCGCTTTTATTTTATACACTCGGGAGGAAAGTTATTGCCGACGGGGGGGTGGGAGTGCGTTACGGTAGACGGCGAAACTTGGCGATTTTTCGAGGGCTACGGGAGCTTGTGTGTGGGAGGATGCCTTTCAGTGGAACGGATTAAACGAGTCGAGCTTGTGACGAGGGACGATGGCAAGCGGCGAGGGATTTCAAAATATTGGTAATGATAACCGCGGGTATTGAAGGGAGCTTGTTGTTCTTTTTGCTTTGCGGAAGAAACGCGCGGAGATACTAGAATCGTTGGTGCGTATTTCGGAGATGGTTTGATTTTTAAAGCACGAATTTTACTGGATTTTTTCGTTCGTGAATGCGGCTGAATGAAGCAAACGTGGTAGGTATAATACTTTTTCAATCGTTTGATTTAGCAAGAGTTCATTCATTTTATATGAACGCTTTCATTATATTTGCTTAATGGCATGGGTCGTTAGCTATTTTAATTCAAAATGAAACGTCGTTCAATATTCTGTCGAACATTTTTTTTAAGCTTACAAAGGAATTTTTTCTAGAATAACAGATTTATTGAATAATATAATAAATTCTTGATGCAGAAATTTAATAAAATAGTAACATTTTCATGACAGCTTTTAAAGCGACATTTATTGGATTCGAGTGGTGCGTGCTATTCTCAGCGAGCGGAGCTACTGTGAGTTTTGCGAAAAAAAAGAGACAACCGACGCGTCGCCGCGTTACGCTTTATCTTTCGCGCAAATTTTTTATAAAGCGCAACCAAGTGAACATTTTATTCAATTTTTCAAAATTTAATCCCACCGCGCGCGCTCTAAACGCTAAATTATTTATTGTTACGCGTACCTCGGCGACGGCAAAAAAACTCGCCAAAGAAAGCAAAGGTAAAAAGCGAACGCCGATAAAAATCGAGAAAGGGAACGAAAATAGGGTGCGGGAACGGGAGGCGGACGGACGAGGGTGGAAAAAAAAATAACATTGCGGAAATGATAGATAAAAAAAGCCCGCCGCTGGGACAGAAAGAGCGCGGGCGAAAAAAACCGTAAAAATGTGATAGAAAATCGAAACATGTCAAAGTTGTTCTCTCTCTCTTTCCTCCCTTACCCTGTAAAAGTGGGTGTGTGCGTGTGAGGCCACTGAATTGTCACGGTATCGCGTGTCTCTGTATTATTGATCTCGCGATATAACGAATGGATTTGGAAATAGACATGCGATTTGAGGCACACGGTGTGTACACACTCGCCACGTAAACGCGATATCTATAATAACTTTCGATATTACGTTTTCTTTCTCCGCTCTCTTTCCACGTAGTATTAGCTGCTTTTTTATTCATGCGATTCGCAGAACTGTTTGATATTATTTATATTAAAACTATTCTTTACCGATCAATTTTTTAAAGCACTATTGTGCATGTATAAGATAATGGTCCTTCGTCGTAACTATTATCGAAACTACTTCAACTTTAAACTCACCGTTGTAATATTTCCCCGATGCTATCTATGCAGGTGATTTATTTTTTGCAATCAGCTCGCTTCTGCTACAATAATTTCGCGCAACCTGTTGGATTCGAAAAAATAGAGCGGAAATCACGCTTTTCGCTCTTCAGCCGAAGCGAGCAAACACAATGAAAAGTTTCGATACCAAAGAAGAAAAAGTACGCCTCGCAAATATTTGACCCCTACGCCCTACGTAAAACCCGTTACACAATCATCACAATCGCAACGAAACACCACGTACCATCCCTAATTGAGCCTCCTCCTGAAAAATTCAAACCAGCAGCGCGCATACATAGCCAGCATTAGCAAAGCAGAACTGCAGTAGAGATTAATTCGCGCGCACGTATGCTAATTACCATTTAAAGCTCGCCGCGCGATATAGATTCGCTGGCTGGCGCTGCAGCCTCCCGAAATCGCGTTTCTGAATATTTTAATTGTTTTCCCGCGTATGATGAAGAGCGCGAGGCGTTTTCGCTTAGAGCGCGCCGCAGAGGATAATTAGTCCGTTGCGTAATAACAGCGAGCTGGGTTAGCAGCGTCTTTTAATTGCCTGCTGTGTGCACGTGTGTGCTATAGTGCGGAGACCGCAAACGGCCGAAAGAAACTAGGGGGAAGGAAACGATAGCTGTTTTCAATTAGCCGCTGGTATTAGTCACTTTATAATTTTGCGGGCTGGGCCGGGCTGTTTTAGTGCTCGCGATGAATGTTAATTTTCGAGGTAAAAGTGGCGTGTAGAGTTACTCGGATGGCTGTAATATGCTGGGTGTTTGAAAAGTACACGTGTCGACAATTTTCAACTCGCGGGGAGTGCAGAGTGTATAGTGGCCGTATTGACGAAAATAGAGCTTATTCAGGAAGGTGAGGCTTTTCGGTGGGTTGATTGATCGCGCGTCGTCGAATATTTATGAAAATTGAACGATCGCTCTCATATTTTACGTAATTGACTGCTTATGGTCTTTTCATTGAAAGCATTATAAATTATGAAGAAATAAGCATTTATATCACGAAAATAATGTTAATATTAAAAAAGCGTGGAAAACGGATGAGCTCACGTGCCGTGAATAAATAAGGGAAACTGTCAATAATAAATCAGCTGATATCGTGACCGCACGGGATTCGTACATTTGTTATATTTTAAACATGACGAATTAGCAGTATAACTGTAGTCTATAAAAAGTAAAGTTTCATGAAATCTTTCTGACATTTATAGTTTTGGCTGAATATATTATTAATTCAATAGTCAACATTATTGCCGAAGCGAGGATCAATTACTTAATTATGAGAGTAATATATTTTTATTATCGAAACTATAACCTTTGACAATGTATCGTGCGCGTAAATCAAAAATTAAAAAAGTATGAATTCAGCATTTACATTCCATAAAACAAGCTCTTATACTTCATTATCAGGGTTCTTAAAATAAACATCTCCACTTACTTTTTACTTCCATTTCGAAAGGGCCCGTAATATTTCTTCATTACACCTAAATACTTCAAGTATACGAAATGGAAACACGAAAAGCCGCTAAGCCAAAGTGAAAAACACAAACGTCAAGAAAAGAAACCAGATTAGTCGTCCCGGCGCGACTCCGTCTCCACCCTCCCCCCTCCAAAAGATTCCAGAACAACAATTCCCGGGCAAAGTATCCAGACGGAGCTTAACTCCCACCTTTAGTTTTCCCCGGGGAGCCCAAAAAGCTCATCATCGTCAAGCTCCCTCGTAGTTCCTTGGCTCGACAAAGCATAAAAAAAGCATTCCCCCGCGAGGAAAAAGTACGTCATCACCGCAGCACTACCAATCAAAAAGCTGCGGTAGGCGCGAGCATCGGCAAACGAGAATCGACTCAAGGCAGAATTAAGCGGCCGAACCACAACAGGGCGATATATTTTTCGCAATCTCGGCCGCATAACTGGCCGAATATTCGAGCGTGAAGGAGGAGGACCGCAGAGCCATTCTTTGGCGCATGATGCGAGAGGGCCGGCCCTATAAAGGAGGCGCAAAAAAACTTTGAGCGCGAAACATCGCGGTCGAAGGGCGCGCGGAATGGCTTTTTTTTGCCGCGTCGAAACTATTCATAGTCGGCGCGAAATCGACTTTCCAGGAACCGGGGCCGTTAAGCGGCCTTCTACGAAGAACGAGAAGAAGAAGCAGCGGAGGCACAGAGCGGGACCAGAAGACAAAGTCAGAGCAAGCGGGCGGGCGAGAAAAAATTTGCATGCCACGAGTGAATTCGGCTGCAGCGCTTGGCGGAGGCGGTACGCGCGGACCGTCATCATTTCGAGCGAGCGCTCACGTAGGAGAGAGAATCTCCGGACCTCCCGACAAAATACAGGGTGTACGTGGTGCGTACGTGCGCGGCCCGAGGTGGACGTCCGTTTTATTAATCGCGGCTGCGGCGGCAGGGGCCTACGCTCGCGGAGTCCGTAATAAGGTAGTGGCTGCTGCGCCCCAGCAGCTTCGGAAATTAGAAAGAAGGGCCGAAAGAAGAAGGAGGAGGGGGGGGGGAGAAAGGTATGGGCTAGCCGGATTTCGCGCGGGCGCACACGAGACTCACTTAAAAGAGCTTAAACTATTTGACATAAATTACCGTTTCCCGCTCGAGAGGGCCGAGGTAATAAGCCGAGGAGGGAGGGGGAGGCTGCCGTCTGGGCGCTTTGCGAAGAAACTGAAAGTATTAGGAAAGAAGCTGAGGGGACGAGCGACTGCGTTCAGAAGATAGCCTCTCGGCGCGCGCGTGTGGCTATCGCGCGAGCCACGAACGAGACGGTATACACGAAGCTTTCTTGGGAGACGGTAATTTTCAGGGAATATACGATTTAGAAGTAATTGCTGCTGTAAAAAGTGATGATGTTTTTAATTAATGTTATTGTAAAAATGAGATCGTTTTAACGCATTGTCTTTACTATTTTTATTTAACTCACTATGACGATTTTTCAAAGAATCGTTAAAATATGCATTGTGCAGGATGTTCAAAAGTGACCGAGAGCCTAAATCTGTAGCCAAAGTATTCGAAACGGAGCATTTAACCCACCAGAGAATAGAGCCACATATAAAGAGAAGACACAGAAAGCTAGCTGGGAGAGTAAAAGAGGTTTAGGCCCGCTTGCTCTCGCTCGCGCTCAGACGAATGAACGGGGCCAAACTTAGACGGAAGATGCTCATCCTCCGCATCCTCTTCTTCTAGTTCTTCCTCTTGTTCCTCTCCTAGCAGCGCACGAAAGAGAGATGGGCTCCATTAAATGATCCCTATAATTACAGTTAGACCCGGCGCGAGCGCGGAGATTCAGCCATTACCTGCGCGCGCTCCCGCCGGATTACGAGTTGTGGGATTAACATTTACTGCTTGCGCGCGGCGTGCAAAAATCCACCTCTTAGAGAGGATCCCGCAGCCCCGCACACACACACACACACAGCTCTTTCTCACTTACACGAATCCGGCGACCGCAAGCTTCGCATTCTCGAATTCAACGATGCATGCGCGGACGCTTGAAGAAGGAGCGCTGCTGGCTTTATCCGTGGCTTTTTCGATGGAAGGTATAGGTTGGGAAAGCCAGTCGTGCGAGAGAAAGAGAAAGAGAGAGAAAGAGAAAGAATAGGAGAGGAAGGGAAGAATTTTTCGCAGTGGGATTTTCGAGTTTTCGTGAGGGAGAGCTGGAGGCGCACTGTCAGGCTTAATGATGGCTTCTGGCGAAAACGCCGCGGGAAGCTTGTGTCTTATTCGGCCAGGTTTTTTTAGGATTCTGGGTCGCTCTTTCGGAGCTTCTCGAGGATTTCGGAAATATGGAGGACTGAAAAATGTTAGTTTTCTAATGAGCTTTTCCTTGACATGATTTCAGAGAAAAAATAGGTCGCATAAGAATAACTTACTTACAATGGTAAAATCGTAAAAACGCAAAAACAACTTCTGGTATGAAACGAGTTTTTGAAATAAGCTTAGAAATAAAGTTATTTCCCGATAAGATCCCATCGCAACAAGAAACTAGTTTCCACAATCAATACCAAATTTCGTTAAACCCGAGAGAGAGAGAAAAAAACAGAAACATTACGGGCAAAGTACACATAAAACATCTCTCGGCACTCGTAACTATTTCCAAAGAAAAAGTAAGAAGCAGCGTTTCATCGAGCCCTCCAGATTGCGTGTGCGGCCGCGGAAAGTTCGCAGTCCAATTAGCCTCGCTCGCGGAACAATCGTCGAGAGATCTCGATGTCGATTTCGAGGGCGCACTTTTAAAATGAGACGGCAATTTGAAAGTTCCTCGCGGCCCTAGCCGCGCCAATACTGGAAATTAAATTTGCAATTATCAGCAAGAGCTGGCGCGCAAGAAAGAAGCGCTTGATAAATCATTCGGCAGAGTGCGTCTCCGGGCCTATACAGCATCGTTTTTCCATTTACTTTCATCCCGCGTGCTGGCCAGCCCCGACTACGGCGTCTCCTCTTTCATCCTTTTTTCCTCTCTTCAGACTTCTCTTTTCCGTCCCTTTCACGTCGGCTTTCTGTACTTTCACCCTCGGTTAAACCCTGGCTTTCTTACATGCGGCGCTTGCTTGCTCGCTCGCGCGCGCGCTATCTCGGAAGGACGAGGAGACCAGACGAAAGCACGCGCGCGTTGCCTCGTCGAAATTACAACGGAGAGATAAAGGGAGGAGGACAAAAACGAGGGAGTGGCCTCGTAATTTATTCGGCAACGACACTGGAAAAAGCAATCGCGTAATTCCTCTGAAGTGTATGGCGCGCTGCAGCGACCTAAAGTGCATCAGCGCCGAGGGCACACTCATCCCTTATGGAGATTTGTGTGCGCCGGGAGCGCGCGCGCGCGAGCCCATGAAACGCGGCGCACGAAAGCGCGAGAGCACGTCAAGTGCTGCGTGCGTGCCTCTATGTTTATTTTATTTATGGCGATGATGCTCCGCGAATGGCCTGTTGTGTGAATTAATGATTTTGATGACGCTGAGAGCTTTTGATTAAAGTTGGTTCTAAAGTTCGATACTTAATATAGAATATTAATTTTCTGGTACGATACGTGCGCTTTTACTTTGGGTGAATTTCTGTATTGAAATCGTTGATTTGGGGAATCGTATGAAGTAAGCGAATGAAAACTCGTGTATTTACGACACAAGTGCGGTAAAGTGAATTGAACCTCGTGTGGACGTTTACAGGTACGAGCAAAGCGAGTGCGGAACGTTTATACACGAGGTTAAAATCACTTTATCGTTCATGTATCGTACATAATTTTTTGACACGATGTGCGGAAAGCTTGTTTTCACTATCCCCAAATTTCTGTAAAAATGACCAAACTTTTTGTAAAGCGGTAACAGACTGTGAAATCCTAAAAAATTATCAAACTTTTTAGGAAATTTTACTAAACTTTTGACAAATTTTCCTGAATTTCTAGTAAGATTTACAAAAGTTCGGTAAAATTTCCTAAAAATTTTGGTAATTTTTTAGGTTTTCACAGTCTGTTACCGCTTTACAAAAAGTTTGGTCATTTTTACAGAAATTTTCGTAAATTTTACAGAAATCTTTTCTCCATGTGGCTGAAAGTGCCACTTTCGCTCCCCGCTCAAAATCACAAAAGTGGTATTTTCGGCCCGGGTATGGTGAAATATAGTATGCGCACCACGGGAGTAAATAAAGAAAGCCTCAGATCGCATGCTTATTGCCCTCGGTTTCGCCTCGGGCAACAATTTACATGCGATCTGGAACATTCTTTATTTTTCCTTCCCAGGTGCGTAATGTACTAATTTAATGCATGCGTTTCTGACCGAGCGTGCGGGAAAACAAACTTCCCGTACACCGCGTGGAAAACATACTTTCGTTCCGCATATCGGCCCGGCTATATAGTAGCCGTTGTTAATTCACCATTAAAAAAAAACTTCCGTCTGCAATTTAAACATGCACTCGACAACACCACGCACCATAAATTTTACCTCGACACCCCTTCAACCGTCCGCTTAAACCATCCACCTACCCCTACTGTCCATGATCCAGCATCAGTAGTCCCATTCCCGAAGCTTTTCGATCCCACATCGAAGCCAGAGCAGCAACAGCCATAGGGTCACACAGGCACAGAGACTCGCACACATCGACGCTATGTGCGACAGCGCGCGTCGTTGCATATAGCCGTTTGCGCCAAATTGGATATCACGCGCTCCCGCGACCAAGAATGTGTATAGTGCGGAAGGTAAACGCGGAAGCCCCGGCTTTGAACGCTCGCGCGCATAAACGACCCACTCGTGCGAGCGCGCGAGAGCGAAGCCGAAATTAGGTAATGCAATTTGTAGAGCGCGCGGCTAGCACGCCCGCAGCAGCCAGCGCCAGCAAGAGTGAGTTTCACGCTGCGGCAATTTTACGGCGCGCAGCTTTTACCGATGCAATTCTCGAGAGCGCATCCCATTCGTCATTTTCCCTTCCGAATTAATCGAAATGAGAAATCATTAGCGGGCTAAATAAGCCTCCCGGCTTACTCTCTCTCTCTCTCTCTCCCAGACGTGGAATTGTTGCCCCGGCCGGGAGGGCTTAATGGCCGCATGCCGCGAGTGCGTACGTGGGTGGTAGCTCGTCCGGGTTGTGTGAGAGAGTGGCGCGCACTTTTCGACGTGCAGCAATTTGAATTTGTTAGCGTAATGCGATGGCGCGCCCGCGCTTTCCCGTAAATTTAACTTATTGCGCAATATTCATTTCGCGCGTGCGCGAGCTTGTGTAACGCGCCGCGTAATGGAGAGACCGCCGCGCGCAGATCTATGGGACCGTGGGGCTGATGATGGGCCGTTTAATTACTTCTAATGGTAGTTATTGTTTAGCGTAAAGGTTTCCGCTTTGATTTTTATTGCTTTCGGTTACTAAACTTTATAGAGTTTCTCGATTTTTGGATTAATGTTGATTAAAGGTGAAAAAAATGGAAGATTATTTTACTGAGAATGACGAATTTTAGTCAAATAAAGTAGCTAGCATTTTTATACGCTATTGTTTTATTTTATTTAAATAAATTCTTAGTGTAGTTTAAAAAATAGTTTTTGAAAAATTCACTTTATGGACAGTTCCATTTTACTTATTACTTTAATTTACTCTTCGTCTTATTTTTAATAGAAATATTTTAAATCAGCTAAATTGAACAATAATCATTATCTGCAAATTTAACTTAAGGAATTATAAAATAATTAACTAAAAATATTAGGCAGTCGTATTAATCTATGTAAATGATTCGA
This sequence comes from Eupelmus urozonus, assembly GCA_900480035.1. NCBI lineage: Eukaryota > Metazoa > Arthropoda > Insecta > Hymenoptera > Eupelmidae > Eupelmus > Eupelmus urozonus. The sequence goes on along the minus strand of UELX01000122.1, from coordinate 5,537 downwards.
TGAATTGAGCGTTTTAAAATTTCATCCTGGTGGTATTTTAGTTTGAACTCAAATTATACGAGCGCAGCTAAAATTTAAAATAAAAAACCACCTAATCCAAGGGCAACGGATGTATGCAAATCACTGAAGCCGCGCATCGATTAAAAAGCATATAGCTCGAGCAGACGAATAAAACCCTGCCTCCACCCATCTTGAAAAAACGACGGCAAACAAATATAATCAGAGCGTTCAAGAGCGAGGCACTCTACTCGCAGTCTCGCTAGCTCTTCCAGACAACAACGGGTTGTAAAAGAATTTCTCTAAAAGTCCGCTGCACGCTCGTACGCGGACTTAATACTCGGGGCAAAGTTATCATTATAATACCTCCAAATACGCCCACCTATTGTATACGTAAACACGCATGTGTAACGACCGCGCGCGCGGTTTTTAAAATAGTTCAGCAGAATACACGCGCTTGGGATGAAAAAAAAGAGGAAACTATAACGGCGCGTAATTTATGCAAACACATGCCCATTAGAGTGGTAACCGTACACATAGAAACATCCGCAAAAAAGTACAAAGCTCGGGCTCCGCAAAAAAGAAGCCAGACGAAAACCTGCCTTCCTCCTAAAAATCCCCGCGCGAATTACACATTTGACCCAAATTAAAAGGCATTCGCGGAAATTACACTTTTTTACCCTCGGCTGCTTTCCTGCGACGCGTAATTGGCCCCGTCGGACCAACGTCCATTAACGGAACGTCGATAATTTGCGAATAGCCAGAGATACCACACGCGCAAACCTCTCTTCTTTCTAATCGAAAAATCGGTCGTAATACGCAAATGGCGTCGCGTTGCCGATTGGCCATCAGGCTCATCTACTCGAGTAACTCGCGGGATAGGAAGAGCCGCACTAGACACAGAGGAAATAACGTCAATATCGCCCTTTCTCTCTCATAACTTAAGCATACGTATAAACGTATATTTTTCGAAGGTGCACATTACACGTCGTCTGCAGTCATTTTCCATGAGCCGCGCGTATGCACATTTAGCTGGAGCAAAAATGCAAATGGCCGGGACGTCGGTTTCTGGCTGAAATATCGTCCGGCGCGGGTTGCTGGCTCCCTCGATGACGCGAAATGCCTGTGGTCTGCCTATTACTGCCTGTGCGCGCGTACGTGCTTCGAACGACTATTCGGCTCTATGTAGAACCATGTATAGAGCTGATTCTTTGCTACATGCGGCTTGTCGCCTGATGCGTTGACACATTTTCGCGGCAAGAGCGCGTGAATGGTGAGTGTGCTGGGTACTTTATGGACCATCTGATGCAGTATGGGGATATGAGTGTGGTGGTGAGAACGCAAGTAACGTGATGGTCGCTTTTGGTTAGTTCAATGTGATTTGGGATTCTTAGCAAGATTATGAGATAATAGCTATTATGATTATGACCATGAAGTTCATTTAGAGGTCCATGAATTTTTTTTAATAAAATCTCAATTTTATCGAATAACCGATTAATATTTTAAGGTTAAATTTTTATAAATATTATTAACTATTAATTTTGAAAATAATCAGTTAGTTGAATAAGACTAATTATTATTTTTAATTGCAATATTGGAAAAAAAAATTGAATTGCAATCACAAAACCGCATGAGAATATCAACTGGAGATAATCCTTGGCATTCGAAATCGACAATCGTTATAATCAATCGTGCGCTATCTCTTATTTAAGTTGTAATATCATTAGTAAAATAAAAATATTACAGAGAATTTTGCTCGATTCATATTTCCTGTAAAATTGTGCCCTTCCATGAATACCCTGAAGTATGATCTCCACATGACCTTCAAAGATCAAATTTAGATCTGCTCAAGGTCATATCTTATTTTATCTTATCTTATATCCGGAAGTAACGTTTTATAATGTTATTATTTCACGTTTCAAAAAGTCTATAGTCTAAATGTATAATAGTTGAGAAAATATAAAAGACATTCAAATTAAAAGTCATTAAAAACAGAACCTTGAAAGATTTGTAACTCTCTAGTGTAAAAAGTATAAAACACACCTGATTTTGATTAAGTTTATATTTACAAGCATAATGTCGTAGCCTATGCTTTCCCTATTCTAAAAGCGCAAACGTCATTCGCTTCCTAGTAAATCTGTACAGATCAATCGAGCGTTGAAATGCGCGCATGCGTAAAAATGCTCGATCTCGTTTGAATTTCGCTTTAATTCAACTTTCGCCCACACGCGCGATGATAAAAGTGTTGCGTCAACCGTTCTTACATATAAAAAAAGTAATCGACCCGCTGCTGTGGTTCGTTAAGGATCTCTTACTTAGCAGTTGATAGACGAATGGAAAAAACGAATTTGACATTTAATTGAACCTTCTTGTCGTGACGCGCCCGCGTCTTTCTCTTTTTTACGCTCTCTAAGCAGGATCGCGCGCATCGATAATGCGTCGTTATGGTCATTCGAAAGATTAAGCTATACGTTTCATTGATAATAGATTGATCATTACTTTCTATTTGTTCATTGAATACGTTGTTTTGTTTTAAATTTATTAGTATATTTATTTCCAAAAAAGTTGGAGAAATATTAATACCATACTTATAAGTTTTGATAAAGATATAACAAAAATGTAGTATAGTTAAACTCGGTTAATAATAATTACAAACATACAGTTCAGTGGGATAATAATCTTACTTCTCTAATCCTACTTCTCTTTTTAAACACTTTAAAACGATTGACGGACCGTATCTATAAGGTAAATACAGTCGAACAGATATAGGTCAAACTTCAAGCTGTAATATTATTAATCGAGATATTCAAGATTCTAATCCTCAAATCAATCACGTACATGTTCTGCTTTAAATGTTTTAGAACGTCACTTGGATCTTTAGCGATGAACAATTTAATTTTTTTTCAAATTTCATGGGTCATTAAACAATAATTTCAAGAATAAGTGACTTTCTCAAACTAAAATTAAAATATAAATTTACTATACATGACACAATTTTAAACGTTAGCAAGTCACTTTAGAAACTTTGCTGGCAAAACTAAGTTTTCCTTATTTCGCAACTTATTCAAAATCCATACCGCTAGTGGTCCTATTCAAACAATATCCTCTTTTATTCACCTCTCGCTTTCTTCTCGCAGCGCGGACATACAGCCACCCGCTACAATAACTTGATCGATCATTCAAGCCCCCTCTAGATCAGTAAACTTACGTAAATTAGCATCGGCGAAGTGTCACTATCGTGAAAGTTTCGCGTCCGGCTCGAAAAACGGCCGCGAGAAATCAAGATCGGAGCTTATTGATACATGTTTACGTACATCGGAATGCTGTTCAGTCGTGCGTAACGGCAGCCTGCGTTCTCAGCGGGATTCGACGCGTGGGCGTGGCGTGCGTATATAATAAACGACAGGGCAAAAGAGATATTTTTACAGCGGGCGCCACGCGAGCGTGCGACACTTGCTATGGAAAAGGCGAGGCTTGACAAGTTTTATGCGTGCGCGAGGTGGCTGATGTGGTATTTTTTTCTGAGCTCGCGCTGACGTGTCCTCGAGAAGGTGAAAAGGTAATTATCACCTGCGTTTTGGTGTACGCGAGGTGCTTTCAATTTTTGATGTGGCTAACTGAATTAGTTAGGGAAAAATTTATTTGAAATTTATAGCTGATGTAGTTAATTTTGTGAGAGGATTTACATAGACGAAATTTAAATTCATATTTGAATAAGTAAAAATCAGCTGCACGTATTGTATTTAATGCAGGAAGTGAAAATTATTATCATATATGTTGAATTTTATCCAAAAACTTCATTAATCCTGTGTTTTTATAAAATTTTCGCGTGTATACAAAATAATAATTAGTCTCCAATGGTACTAAGAAAATAAAATAAAAGTACAATTTTTCTATTGAATATTCTGTTCTTAGCAACCTTAAACCACCTGTTATAAAAAATTTCAATCACTGCCACCAGAACACATTACCAAATTCTCAGTTACTCACAAGCTCACAGAAGAAAAGAAAAACCATTTAACTCTCGAAAAGGCCCGCTAGCTCTCAATTAGCCTGAAGCCCTCTCCATTGCAAGAAAGCGATTAATTTCAATTACATCTACGCCGCACACAGACTCGCACATACACACTGTACTCAGTATGTAAACCACATGCTTCGTTAAATCCAGCCGTCCAGTGCGCTCATTATACAACAAGCAGCCAACTCGGCACATATGTCCACCCGGCTAATCCGCAAGAAAAACTCGCTAATTATTCGCCCTTTCTTTCATCCGACCCCAGCGCGTGTACACACATATACGCACGCCCCCCATGTGCGCGCAATTAACGTTAACACTGCGTGCCCGCACACGAAATCGCCAAGGATTTGAATACTAATTCGCGCGCTCGCGTTGATAACGCGCTCGCAGACACAGGCGCGTGCGAAAGGTTGTTTAATTAGGGCCGTCGCGCGTATATAAGGTCCCTAAATCCACTCGGATTAGGCAATCCCCATTAGACAGTAGTTGCGCTAATGCCGCGACGGCTCACCCCCCGTTAAGTAATCCGATATATACATCAAGGGCCGCGCGCGCGCCGCCGCCGCCGCCGCCAGGTCGATGCATCACAATCGAGCGGATATTATCCGGACAGGATGCAGCGTCGTACGGTCATTATTAAAATATACGATCTCGCTGCGCGGCCAAGAGCACTGTGTCCGCCGCAATTACGAGGGCGCTAATGCGGAGGCCTGGCTGCAGCCATTATAAATCGCACGCCAGATAAATCACCTGGAAAATAAGGAAAATCGACACGAGTGCGCTGAGCGTTATGCGATGCTCTGCTCTCCTGGCAATGATGCTGATGTGGGGGACACGCGTGGGAATGATAGGCAGGAGTATTGTCGTTGAGATTGTTTGTTTTGTTGTTGCTTTTGAGGGGTGTTTATTGATGGGGATTATGATATGGCTTATCGGTGGTGACTATGGTTCACTAAATAGTCATAGTAAAGTATTGGATTGTGAGTGAAGTTATGTATACAGTTTCATGTAAATTTTTGAAAGAAATGTAATGTACAAATTTAGGGAATTCACGAATGATTGAACTCTGAGATCAATTAGCATAATGCAAATAACTTGGAATTCAGCATTTTCCTAATAGTATAAAATACTTTATAACATAACCTAAAATTTTGACTCGATGCTTCAATATGAGCTGATATGCAACATTGTAATATCGTTGTTGTAGCCGCTAGTTAATTCAAGTAATTCTCGATGTCTTAATTGCAATTTTATCGTTTGGGACCTGCATTACCAACAACCTAAAAGAAATTATGGGTTAAAGTCATTCACTTTGTAGAAATTTTTCTTAATCTTCTCAATATTTCCAAACGGTAATTTACTTTTAGATTTTTTTTTTATATTTTATAAAATTCTTATTTTAAAAAATAAAAAATAAAATGCTTCTGCTAAGAAACATAAAGTTTTTCATTTAACCTTTAGAGGGCCGGAAAACCACTATAGTGGCTCGACCTATGATGGGCACTTTGTCAATGACCAATCC